>JAADVT010000650.1:0-18715 GCA_023335895.1 Pythium rishiriense
GGTGACCAAGACTGACGAGACCGAGAGCAGCGAGCCCATGTACCGCACGCGGATCGCGTACCCGAAGGACGGCGAGGCCGACATCGCGCTCAAGGACCAGGAGCAGTGGCTCGGCGGCTATGGCGGGCTCGGCTGGGGCCTCGGCTGGCGCTACCCGCTCGGGTACTGGAACTCGTTCGGCGCCGGCTTCTACGGCGGCGGCTGCGGTCTCGGCTTTGGCTATGGCGGTTTCTACTACTGCTAAGTAGCCCAAGCGTACGTCGTTGCGCACGCTGCGACGAGGGACATCTCGCAGCTTTGCTTTTTTTCTCGCTCTTTCTTTCTGATTTCCTGTGACGTGTGAACACGACTCTTTAGTATGGACGTGCCGCCTTTCTCATCCATTTGCACTGCCTTTGTCGTCATCTTCTTGCTCACAGACCGCGATGCAAAGCCCGCCGCTGTCGCCCTCGCCGTCTCAATTCGTCGCCACTTTCGAGGCTTATTCCAAAGCCGCACACGTCCCGTGGGCGAGACGTGGGGTCTCCGTCCGTCGCGTTACAAAAATACCTCTGTGGTCGAACTGAAAGCTCAACCCATTTTTACCGACGGGTCGGGTTTGGTTTTCCAAATGTGAAACCCATTCCTCTGAGCCCACAGACCCATTCCCTGATCTATTCAGAGCAGAGTGGTCTTTCGGGTTCAGGTTTGGACCGTTCCGTGAAACCCGCAGGTTCCAACCCGCGAGGCACTCGCGCGGGGGGATGTGAGCTCCTCGCTCGCTGACACGGAGGAGAGGTCAGTTTCCTCCCCCCTCCTCCTCCTCGGCGGTGCTGACTCCCGCATTCGCCCTCCTCCCCCCCCACCGACCCCTCTTCCTCGTGGCGCCATGGCCGAGGCCGAGCTCAACGCGCTCAAGAAGCTCGAGAGCAACAAGAGCTGTGCCAACTGCGACGCGTACAACAAGTTTGGCCACGGCAATGTGTGCGAAAAGTTCAAGACGTTTGTCTGCAGCAACTGCAAGTCGGCCCACCAGAGCTTCAGCCACCGCGTCAAGAGCGTGACTATGTCCAACTGGAGCAAAGACGAGGTCGACGCGCTCCGCGACGAGCGCGGCGGCGGCAACGCCGCGGCCAAGCGCGTCTGGCTCGCGCGCTGGGACGAGACCAAGCTCCGCAAGCCCACCGACGGCGACCACGTCGACGTCTACAAGCGCTTCATCGACAAGGTCTACAACGACCGCGTGTTCTATGACGAAAGCGCCGCGGCCTCGTCGTCCTCCGCCACCAGCGGAGGAGGAGGAGGAGCCAGCAGCCGTCGCGCGACGGGCGGAGGACCCAGCAGCCGTCGTGGCACCGAGGACGCGCCGCCCGCTGCCGGTACGTGTTTGGGTTTGGGGAGAGGAGGGGAGAGGAGGTTGGGGACTTCCTCCCCCCTTTGGCGGAGACGTTGAGCATGGTGCGCTAATAGAGGCTTTGTGTATGTGTGTATGGATGGATGGATGCAGCGCCCAACTTGCTGGACTTTGGCTCGCCGACTGCGTCCTCATCGTCGAGCTCGGCGTTCGCGGCGCCGGCGTTTGACGCGTTCGCGTCGCCGCCCAAGTCGAGCGGCGGTGGATCGGACGGCTGGGGTGCGTTCGCGAGCGCGCCGGCGAGCGCGTCGACCGACGGCTTTGGCGCGTTCACGTCGGCGGCGCCGTCGTCGGCGCCCTTTGCGGCCTCGTTTGACGCGTTTGGCGCGTCGTCGACCCCCGCACAACCGGCGCCCGTGAGCTTTGACCCGTTTGCGCCCTCGGCCAGCGTGGCTGCTGCTCCAGTGATCGCGCCACCCCAACAGCCAGCCCAGAGCTTTGATCCGTTTGGCGCCTCGCCGAGCCAACCGCAGCCGACCAGTTTTGGCTTTGGCGGTGCTGCCAATGCCGCGCCACCGCCGCCGATGATGGCCCCCATGGGGGGCAACTTTAGCGCGTTCGACTCGCTCGCGGCCCCGCCGCCCAACATGGGCATGGGCGGCTTTGGCGGTGGCATGGGCATGCCCCCACGCGGCCCCGCGATGGGCATGCCGTCCATGCAACAGCCCCACGGCATGATGATGGGCGGCGGTGGCTACGGTGGCGGCTTCCACGTGGGCATGCAGCCGCAGGCCCAGGTCGCGTACGGCGGCGTGCGGCCACTGGCCAACGGCGGGTCGCGCGACCCGTTCGCGGGGCTCGGTCTTCCAGGCAAATAGACCTCTCTCACACACACACACGCCAACCGGAGGAAGACTGACAGACAGACATATAGACACGGGGAGCCCAGCACGACGCGAGTTCCGACAGTTCCAGGGGAGAACGGAAAGGGATCGAACCGACGCCTACCTCCCCCCTCGAGCCCACGGCTGGCGATCGCCCGCGTTTCTGTTTTGTTTTTTTTAAAGACCACTATGAATGCAACCCACCCACCCGCACGCCCGCGCCGAGCTCGGCGCGGGCGTATAGAGCACAACCAACTCCACGTCTTGGACCACGGCACACACCTCGTTTATATTTTTCACCACCACCATCCAATCTCTTTGAGTAGAGCTCTCTAACTACTCGGGCTTGACGCTGCAGCGCTTGGTAGACGCGGGCGTCGAGGCCGTGGGGGTCGTTGTAGAGGCCGGCGTCCCGTCCTCATCGCCGTCTTCGTCGTTGCCCGTCTCGGGCGACGCCGAGGGCTTGGGGGCCGTCGTGGTCGGTGTCTGTGAAGGCGAAGCCGTGGTCGCCGGGGGCGTGTCCGGCTTGACCGTGGCCACCGTCGCAATCGGCGTTTCCGGTGTAGCCGAGGGTACAGCGGTTGTCGACGGCGCCTTCGTGGCCGGTGTTGAGGGCTTGGGTGTCGTCGTCGCCGACGTGTCCTCCTCCTCGCCGTCTTCATTGCCAGCCTCGGGCGTGGACGCGGGCGTGGCGACCGTGGTCACGGGGTTGTTGCCCGGCAGCTTGGCGACGTTGTTGATGGGCTCGTCGACCTGCGGCTTGGTCGTGCACCGCTGGGCCGGCGGCTTGTCGCTGAACGAGGCCTTGAGCGGCGCGCACTCGCCGGCGTTAAAGTAGTTCTTGTCCTCGCACTGGTCGATCGCGGCCTGGAGCACGGGGACGTCCCAGCCGTTGAGAAAATCGCCGTGGAAGCCAAAGCCCGTGGGGTCGCCGTTCGCGAGCACGAACGGGTGCTTGCCGTCGACCCACTCGCTGTCCCACTTGCCGACCTGGAAGAACGTCTCGTAAAAGATCTTGACCATCTTCTTGTAGCCCGCGGGACACGCGCCGCCGTCGAGCCCCTCGGCGTAGGCCACGTGCGACTGGTGGTCGGGCGAGTCGAGGTCCTTGCCGTTCCAGCACATGGGGAAGTTGACCTGGCCGCGGAGCCCGTCGGGACACTTGGCGTTCGGGATGCCCTGCTGCTCCTTGACCGGGTTGTTGTTCTTGTAGTCGAGGCAGACCCACGTGATCGCGCGCTGCTTGATGTCGTCGCTGCCCGACCGCAGCTTGGGGTCGCCCGCGAGCATCTTGAGCCCCGGCGGGAACGCGATGACCTCCTCGCCCTTGGAGCCACGCGGCTGATAGTACACGATCTGGTGGCTCTCGACGAGCCCGTAGCCCGTGCCGTTCTTGAACTTGACGTACATTTGCGGGACCCAGTAGGCGCTCTTGTCGGCGCTGATGGGGCACGACGTACACGTCGAGTTGGCCATCGCGGCGCCGTCGGCCGTCGTGCTGAACCCGTTGCCGCCGCTCACGGCGTGCAAGTGGGCCGCGGGCTTGCCAAAGTGGGTGATCGGGTCGGCGCGGTCGATGACGAGGTTGTTGAAGCAGTCGAAGCGGAACATGGCGTCGGCCGAGCCGGCGGCGAGCACGGCCGCGGCCAAAGACGCTGCGAGCGGACGCGAGGACAGCATACTGGTGGTCGTTGGTCCGAGTGGGATGAGGGTCGCGGCAGATCACGGAATGAGGTATTTTCACCTGGACGAGCGTCGACTATCCCGCGCCGCTTGGTGAGACCTTGGCTGTCCTCCTCCGCGTTGCCCCCTGGGGGGGAGGGAGGCGGCGCCAGCGTGTTGGTCAGCGCCACCTGCTCGACGCGAAAGCAGCTGGAGACGACCCTCATAGCGTCTGCTGCCGACCGTCAGGTCACTAGTCCGGCGAGGGAGACGCAACCGAAAGGGATCAGACACACGTACTGTGAATCCCAGGGGGGCTGCCCACGTGACGTTCGCCCGAGCCAGCCGGTCATCGCCCTCGACGTTATGTTGGACGAGCAGGCAACTCCCAGTGTATCGGCTCCTATAGAAAGACCCCATGCGAAGGTGCGAACAGCAACGCCAGCAAGCGCCAGACAATGTGGGTCGTGAACCCAAGTGCGTCGTCGACCCGCGCCCTCCACCGTGGCGCTGAACTGTCCGGACAATCATATGCGGTGCGGAACGAGACGAGAACTCGGGCGGCTCAGCTGAACCATATCTCACCCAAGAGACCGTGGTGGTCCTGACCACGTCGACCTCGGTCGGCTTGCTAACCCACCCCGGCTCCAATCGTGCGCTGGACAGTGTATCCGCCTCGTATTGGCGATTTCCAAAGGACGCAGTTAACCTCATGCAGCCTCAACGAGCCCACCACGACCGGCGCTCTTACCCAAGATACGGTAGCGACAAGGACGATGACATGGTTCGATCTGGTCGATCGATATGATTTTGTGTATGGTCACCAACATAGCGATTCCACACGACCATCTTTTTGAAATGCCAGCCCGGCTGATGGGCCGAGGGTTTCTCGTGGAGATCACAGCGCCCATTGTCTTCGGATGGCGTCCAGCGGGATCGCGTCGATGTCAAAGGCTGTGTCCGCTCGGCAGAAGCGGCTCGCGTACTGGGCGTACTCGGGCTTGTCGCACACGTGGCTCCCGTGGAGCGAGACCTGGTGGAAAGGAGGCAACGCCGCGGTGTTCGGTGTGTCGAGCCAGGTCGTGAGCCACGCGGGCAGTGCTGCCACGCTCGAGTGCTCGATGTACAGGCGTCGAAGGCGTGGTTGTGGCCCTCCGTGGATCTGTGCCGGAAGCTCGAGGAAGTTTGGGCCGGACACACGGAGTTTGGCGTAGTCGGCCATCGAGTGGATGACCCCGTCAGGCAGACGCGGCATCGAGTTGTTGATGAGCTGCAGTGTGTCGATCCTGACGAGTCCAAACGACGCCGGCAGGTCGCGCAGCGCCGTGTTGATGAACGAGATCACCCGCCAGAAGCGCCGCCGCCCGCCTGTGTTGTTGTCGCTGGCACTCCACGCGGGGCCGATCGCCTCCGACAGCTGAGACAGGTTGCTCGTGTGCACCGCGACATACTGAAGCGTCCACGGGAGCTCGCCGTGGACGATCGCCTCGGGCATCGCCGTCATGTTGGTCTCAAAGAAGAAAACGTGGTGGAGCAACCGGTGGCGCGTACGCGTGATGGCGGCGTCTGGGCCCCACTGGACCAGCGTGTTGTTGAAAAACTCGACGGCGACGAGCCGCGAAAACGTGGCAACCACGGCGGGCACGACGAGCGCCGCACAGTGCGTGAACACGACCGTCGAAACCACGTTTCGGTCGAGCTGCTGTAGCACTCGGTCGATGTCGTCGGCGTCCCCGCGGAGCCCGCGGCGGTGGCAGTCGACTGTCATGACTGCGCACGGCGTCGTGTTGGCGCGCCAGATCCGCCAGGGCGTGAGCGCGGCCTCGCAGCCCGGAAGCGTCGTGTGCTGTGTCTGCGAGTGGATGTGGAGCACCAGCACGGCCAGGCCCCACAGGAAGAGCCCCACACGGAAGACTTGGGACCACCACTGCGCGAGCACGCGCTGCCGCCGCCTGGGCTTGGCCTTGAGCGTTGCGGGCTTGACGACGTACAGCGCCTTGGCGACGTCGCGCACGTCGGCGCGGTGGTGGAGTAGCGACTTGAGCATCTGGAGACCGAGGATGAAGTTGACGTGCGGGACCAGCGTCGTGGCGAGGTCCATGTACGAGGTCACGAGCACGAACCGCGTCTGCGCCACGGCGTTGTTGCTCCAGACCGCGTTGAAGCTGATTTCGGCCGGAAACCCGGGGATGCTCCAGTCGAACTTTGTCACGATGGGCAGCAAGACCACGACAGGGAGCGCCTCGGCGTAGACCAGGTCGAGCGCGAGATCGACCACGACGATCAAGAGCCGCTGGGTCGTCCGCTTGAGGTGGCGTGCCAGATGCTCGGTTATCGGTGGTAGCGTGCCATTCACGAGAAGCATCGCGACCACAAACGCGTTCAGCGGCCTGCCCACGACGAGCTCGCTGAGCCGATACGCTTGGTACGTTTGCGTGACCACCTCGATGAACTTGAGTCCATCAAAGAACACGAGGAAAAAGGGCCCGTTCACGCCCACAAACCCGTCGACGCCGAACACTGCGTCCAGTTGGGCGGTACCCACGTCGGCGACATGTACAAGGTGCCTCCAAACCGCCAAGAGAACTGCGCACACTTTGGTCGGCGCGATCACTGACTCTGATACTGGCGTTTGGCTGCCGTCGTCGAATGCTGTGATCGTATGGAGATGGCTTTGCGTTGATCGGCGCGTGTTCCAAAACACGAGCTTCTTTGCGCGCCACGAGAACGTGACGGTCGCAAACGCGGAGACAAAGTGGACGACCGAGATGGCACCCATACTCCACCCGGTCGCCATAAGCACTTGACGGGGGATCTGGATCATCGTGACGGAGGCGTACGCGTCCGGGTCAGCCAGAGCGACATGGATGGAGGCGACCCCGAGCCGCGCGATGCCCAAGACCAAGTGTGTGCAGAGAATCGTGGCCCAGACGATCGAAAAGGCCTTTTCGGAGAGAAACTCGTGGGCCGTGTTGGCGGTGAGTGCAATCAGCGCCGTCACCGACGTCGTGCGTCGCCCAGCACGCGTCCGGCGATTGAGAGCAGGCTCCTCGGCCGTATTCATGAGGTGGTTTGGTACCTTTGAGAGGTGGTTGTGGACATCGTCGTGGCCGTGCAGTTGAAATCACGGTTGTTACGGTGAGACGATGGGTTCGGGTATTTTTATGTTGACCGGTACGTGGTCGTCTAGGAGCCACAAGCTCGTTTCCACCATGAAGCGTCTCGAAGAGTGATATTCTGACTCAGCAGCGAGAAGCAGACGCGATTCGTTTTTAGACCTTTGCACGACAGTGGGCAAAGCACACTGGAGCCACTCGGACAAGCCGATGCCAACCACCGAACGGGTAGACATCGATCACAAACTCTGAGCGGCAACTTCCGTCAATTCACAGATCACAAAGACTTGGATAGGTCCTCGAAGAGATATGCAGCTACAACGCCCATTGAGCAGTGATGGTCGCGATGGGGAATGCGTCCAGGTCGAAACCACGATCGACTTCACAGAAGCGAGCGTATTTAGCGTACTCTGACACCGTGCAGAGCCTGCTCCCGTGTAAAAAGACTTGCACTAGTCCTTGCGATCCTTGATCGATCGGATAACTTCTATCAAGAGAGGCCTCCATCCACGCAGCTAGCCACCCTGGAACCATGGATACGTTGGTGTCCTCCACGTAGAGCCTTTGCAATCGTACATCTCGGAATGGGCGAACCCCAATATCAAGTGGTAACTCCTGGAAGCAGCGACCATCGACGCGTAGCTTCTGGTAGGCTCCGAAACGCTCCGCAATCTCCACCGGAAGTCGCTCGACCAAGTTTCCCATAAGCTGGAGTACATCAACCTGGATTTTTGCGAAGGAAGGAGGCAGTTCCTTCACCGCTGTATCAATAATGGAGATCACGCGCCATTGGTGCGGGCCGTCACGGTCTGTACTCCAAATGTCACCTAAAAACGTTGGAATGTGCGCAAGACTGCTCCCGTAGATGGCGAGGTACTGCAGTGACTTGGGCAAGTCGTCATGGGCCAGGGCGTCCGGGAAGACCGTCATGTTCGTCGCAAAGAAAAACACGTGATGGAGTACCTTGTGGCTCTGTGCCGTCACAGCGGCATCGTTCCCCCACCGGACGATCGTGCTGTTGAAGAATTCGATGGCGCTCAGACGCGAGAAACGAGCGATAATCGGCGAAAGCTCTAACGCGGGACAATGGCTGAATGTGACGGACGTGAGCGCCTCGCTGTCGAGCTGCGACAGAACGGCGTCGATCTCGCCTGCCTCGCCCTTGAGCTCACGTCGATAGCAGTTGAGGTGCATCACAGCACACGCGGTAACGTTCCTTCGCTCGATATGCCATGGCGCGAGCGGCATCTTGCAACCCGGTAGTGATGTCGAGTCGTGATACTGCGCACCGATGTGCAAGCCCAGAACACAGACACCCCAACAAAAAATCGTCCCGCGATATACTCGCGATAGCCAATCGCCCAGAATCCGGTGCGACTGTGCGGGTGTGGCGGTTGCAACCATGCCCACGATTGTGTGTGGCGAGTTCATGACCACTTCCTGCACTTCCGAGCGTCGATGTAGAAGCTTCTTGAGCAAGTAGATTCCGAGGATGAAGTTGAGATGCGGCACAAGTGTCGTGACCAAATCGAGATACGATATGATCAGCACGTACCGCGTTTGAGCGACGGCGTTATTCGCCCACACGTCGTTGAAGCTGACTTCAGGTGGGAGAGCTCGGATTTTCCAGTCAAACTCCTTTATAATTGGCAGCAAGACCAGCCCCGGGATGGCCTCGGCATAGATCATATCCAGCACGAGATCCACAACGACGACGACTATCCGCTGCGTGCCTCGCCTTTTGTTATGAGTCAAAAGGATCATTATGGCCGGCAACGAGCAGTTGAGGAAGATCACCGCGACGAGAAATGAATTCACCTGCTTGCTGTACACAAACTGGCTGAGCTGGCGGGCCTGGTAGGTTTCCGTGAGTACCTTGAGCGTCTCCAGCGAGTTCATGAGCATGAAAAAGAACCGGCCGTTGACACCGAACAGGCTATCAAATGCCCGCACAAAATCGAATGGGAGACTCAACCGTTGCCACCAGGATTGGAGTTTTCGTCCAACTGTTGAAAGGCGCTCCTGTTTCCGAACTGAATGAATACTTGACGCTGAAGGGCCTTCAGGAACAACCGCAGCCGGTCTGTTCGGTCGACGTTGGCTTTTCGCAAACGTCAGTCGCCGCGCTTTGCAGGAGTAAACGAGATCTCCACCCACCGCCACAAAATGCATAGAAGCCACTGCACCCATGCTCACGCCAGTTGCCATTAGTACCCCGCGCGGGATCTGTACCATGCTCACTGCAGCGTACGCCGTCGGGTCCGCGATCAGAATATGTACGATCGCTGTGACTAAGCGAATCACCCCGAGTGTGATTTGGACGGCGACGATGATTATCCAAGCAACTGCGAATGCACGCGACGACATGAATTCGTGGATCGAGTACGGGGACACGAGCTTGAGGACACTGATGGAAGACAGTTGCTGCACCAGGAGAGACAGCCTGGGCTCAGGTGCCACGCGCTGTTCGCCGGGCATGGCGCTCACCGAAAGTAACCTCACCGGCAGGGGAGAGTGGATGCCGAAATCGAAAGCGCGCTCGTGGTTGCGCCTCGGTAAGCTGAGGGCATCGCGTTGCGGAGATATTTTTGGGCACGAAAAGCGGTCGAATTCCATCATTGTCGCGGTGCCACCGGACCAAATATCGTGTCACGAGGCGTGCGTGCTCATCGCGTGGGGCGGGGAATGCGTGTTCATGCGGAGCGTCACCATCGTAATGGACCACCACAGCTCAAGCAACACACAGCTCAACATCCGAAGTTGGCTTCGCTCGCCAATGTGTGGACGTCCATATCATCTCACGCAGGTTCACGCCATCGCTTGTTGGTGTCGCCGTTCGTCTATGTGTGCTGCTGGTGGTTCATCGCGGGCATGCACTTTTTCAACGGGTCGCTTGCCCTCGTGTTCTCGGTCCTTTACTTGTTCTTTAGCCTGCCATCCGTTTACCAGACGATTGCAGTGGTCGAAGTGTCGCTGCCGCTCATGAAGACGAGCGGGTGGGCTTATATGGTGCTCGCTGGTGTGCACTGGTTCGAGCTCCTTTTGATGACGAGACGGTCGCTTCAGATCCGAAACTTGACATTTTCGGCCCATACCAAGCACATAGTGCCGTTAACGGAACGCTCCTCGTGCATCTCGACAATCCAATCGAAGCTGAAAAGTTTAAGACGCCAATTCTGGAAACCGTGGAATTGGCTCTTCGGTGTAGAAGGGATCTGCGGAGTGAACGGCAGATACTTTTACGTGGCCTTTGTCGCACGTGAGATCATTGAAGTCGTTTTGCAGACATACCAGGCGTATCAGCTGAGCGGATCCGTGCGTCGGCCGTGGATCACAAACTTGTCGGTTGCGGTCATCGTCCTCAACTCTGTTTCGACTCCGGTTGTCTACGCGCTTCTTCACCGATACCAAGAAAGTGCGCGCCGGTTCATGAGCATCTTGGTAGATATGAGTCTCGATTTCTGTTGTGCGGCTGTGATCCCGTTGTGCGTCGTGTACCCTTACATCTCGGCGTATGACCTTTCTATCGGCTCACTCCCCTACGCACTCACAAACGACGACGTCTTGTTCACTTCTTCGCTCATCGAGATCCGTCAATTCTGTGTCACATCTATCCCCGACTTTTTTGCAACGATGCTTCCGCAGGTCACAGTCTTTACATGCCTCAACCTTGGAAAAAAGATTATTCGAAGAGATCCCGGAGAGCCGACTGTGGTAAATGGTAAACGAGTCTTGCCGAAGAGGATCTCGATGGCGATCGTGGTCTCAGCCGAGCCGTCTGTTGGGGATTCTGCGCGTGCAAGTGCCCACTTGTCTCGAGTCGTGAAGCAATCGATCACGATGGAGCGCCTTCATACCGCTTTCCATGCTATCCTCATGTTGTGGAGCGTGATTGTTCTGGCTACACACGTGCGCGCAGGAGCCCACGCAAAAGAATCGGTCGCACCAGACTGCCGATTATCTCTGAATGCATGGCTCGCGTCTGGAGTGCCGTGCTCAGTAATGCAGATCAATTGCTATCGGCACAATCTTCAGGGATCTGCCGACGACATCGCGAGCTTGTTGCGCCCACTGGATAGATCCGTGCTTCGGAAGCTGATCATCACGCACTGCCCGGCACTTGTGATTCCAACCGTACTTGGTGAATTCTCAATGATGACGGACTTCGATATTTACAACTCTACTTTGCAGTCTTGGCCCTCGGAAGCAGCCGCCACACCGTCAACCATGGAGTCGTTGGTAAACTTCAACTGGTTTCGCAGCCATTACATCACGTTCCCATCGGGTCTTCTGCACAGCAACCTACCAAAGGGGTTCGCGCGCTTCTCCATCGCAATCAGCAACGTGACAGAACTGCCCCCCAATCTGGGAACACTGTGGTCGCGCACAACCTTGAACGTCTTCAGTCTCCAGTTCACGCAGGTCGCCCATCTCCCGCCAAGTTTCAACGAGCTTCGGGTCAGCAAGATTCGCTTGAACAGCAATCGTTTCGAATCCATTGATGACACGGCCCTTGCGTCCAAACGGCTGACTGCTCTTCTTCTTTCCGGGAACCCTCTCAAGGTGTGGCCGGCGTCGATCGGGGATACGAGCCAATTGGTTCAAATCTTAGCCGAGTATACAAACCTCAGCGATTTATCATCCCAAGTGGAGTCATGGTGGAACGAACAGCCTACCGGGCTACTTGCACACCATTCGCTTTCGCTGTACGGCAGTCCGATCTGTAAAGGCACGAACAGAGCTCGATTTTGCAGCACAGATTACGGAGATCGTGACGGCACGTACCAGTGGGATCTAATCGATCCACAGCGAGCTGTCGACAAATGAGTATCTCCTGCCAAGCTTTGGATCGGCAAGAGGCAATGCTGACTGTTACAGATGCACAGGGAGACAGTAAACCACATGGCGGTCATCGCTCATCAAGTTGACATCGAGAACTCTTGATATAAACTTGGTGTCGAACAGCAAGAAAGCCATAATGGTATTTTGGGACTTCTGTGCAGCGTCCGCTGGAGTCAGTCCTGAGGCCCTCATCAGTGAAATCAGTTTGATCTGGAGGCTAGCGTCTCAGTGCCACAGCCAAATAAGAATGTGAGTCACGGAAGAGCAGGAAACTTGACGATCCCGCAGCCGCAATCTCGATCGTTCTCGAAATCACCGTCCGTGCTTCACTCTCGATCCAGCGCGAACATTGAGGAGTTCCAGCGGTGGTTCTGGTGGCGCTGGAATCGACTCTTTGGAACAGACGGGTTCGTTGGTGTCAACGAACGATACTTCTATGCCGCATTTCTCGTCCGAGAAGCCATCAAAGTGGGCTTGTAGACCGTCCAGGCGTATCAGCTCTCGAGTGTTGGTTTGTTGGACATGGCTCTCGACTTTTGTTGGGCTGCGCGTCATCTTTCCGTCTGTGTCTACGGACGACGTCTCGATCGGCTCCATGCCGGCGTTGCCCACGTTCAACGATAGCGCTGGTTTGTCTCGTCGGCGATTGAGCTCCGCCACTTCTGTATCTGCATCTGTGGTCGACTTCATCACGACCATGATAACCTGCGTCATGTGCCGATTGAACCTGGTCGAGAGAGTCATCCAACCCAAGCATGAGGGCCCAGATGAAGGCTACGTTCTCCACGATGATCGTCGCCGAGGACCCAATCGGCGGCGTCCGACGTCCCCACCGCAGCGCGATCCCCACGGGCTCGCGACGTTGTTCGACATCGCCATGGCGGCGTGGGGGCATCGGCGTCGTGGCTATAATGCCCACATGAAGGTGATTTCCAGATCCGATTGGTCCATAGTCAAGAGGCTGAACGCCGCTGTCGATCACGCCTCGGAGCGCCCACGGAACGCTGTGGATCTCTGCCACGGCAACACCGACGGCACGATCCCGTGGCGTCGAGCCGAGGCTGCCATGGCAAATTGCGAGGATCCATGGGGGAAAGTATACACACTTTGCCAGCTCCGTGCAGTATACTTTATCCGGATAGACTGCTTGTATACACGGTGGTGTGGGGGGAGCGGGGTCCTCTAATAGGGGTGCTCCATTACCCCCCGGGCGCCGCCAAGACCCGGCATCCATCGTCCGCGTTGATACCACGCTCCGCTCCTTCTGGCTCCGCTGCTCCGCCATGGCGCGGTCGCTGTCCATGGGGCACTCCACGGGCTCGTCGTACTTGCTCCACGCGTGTATCCTGCTGCTGCTGCTCATCGTGAGCCTCGTGCAGCTCGTGTTCTTTGCGTTTTTGCCCGACGTCCAGCTCCACGCCGACTTTTGCAACGCCACGGTCGCCTCGCGCACGCTCGCGGCCGCGACCAGCGCCGAGCTGCGCACGCCCATGCACTTGCTGTACCGGTCGCTGTACCTGTCGCCCCGCGAGATCGCGGCCCGTGAGAAAGACGAGAAAGAAGCGCTCGAGCGCGAGCGCGTGCTCGCGATCCTCGCGGCCGACAAAAAGACCCCCAAGATCCGCAGCGACAAGAAAGCCGCGGGGCTCGCGGCCACCCACGGAGCGGGTGGTGCCGGCCGTGGGGGGGCCCACGGCCAGCCCAAGTCGATCGAGAAGGGCTTTTTCCTGCAGACCATGGGCCAGGGCCATGAGCCGCTCAACTCGAGCTCGACGTACTGCATCAACCTCATCACGCCGAGCGACAGCCCGGGCGTGCTCCACGACTTTGAGATCTACTTGAACGCGCTGCCGTCGGCGCGGCCCGTGTACGCGACCGACGGACACGTCGTGCTGCCGCCGTCGGTGATCGACCTGTACCTCGAGCGCCACCCGGTCGACAAGAAGTACTATGCGCGCTTCCAGCACCCGACCGACAAGACCATTTGGATGATGCAAAACACCGAGTTCTTTGACCGCCACGAGCTCGAGAACCCGGACGTCGGCGTCATGATCGTCAAGAACCGCATCGGGCTCAAAAAAGTGCTCGAGTACCGCCAGCGCCACAAGATGGGCTACGCCGTGCTCTACACCAAGCACACGAGCCACGACGTGTTCAAGCCCGAGATCGACCGCGACTGGACGTCGTTCCTGCATCTCGCCGGCTGGAGCCCCTTCAAGAACACGCGCGTGATCGTCCAGGCATGGGCCGACCACCCCGAGTGGCCCACGCTCGTGCTGCGCGTGATCAAAGCCGACATTTGCGAGTGGATCGACCAGACGTACGGCTCGTCCGACGGCTGGCGGCTCGCGAACGTCGATTACAAGTGCGGCTCGGAGCCCGAGGAGATGAAAAACAACCTCCAGAACAAGATCGGCATCCACTTGTGCCCGAGTGAGACCGAGGGCTTTGGCCACTACATCAACGAAGCGCGCAGCGCCGGCGCGCTCATTCTCACGACCGACGTGGGCCCCATGAACGAGCTCGTCGACGAGCGCAGCGGCGTGCTCGTGGGCAAGGCCCGTGAGTGGTGGTGGCAGACAAAAGGCGATTTATTTATGCCGATGGCCCAGGTCACGATTGAAGACATTGAGCGCGGCGTCGAGCGGATCCTGCTCATGACGATCGAGGAGCGCCAGCGCATGGGCCGCCGCGCGCGTGCCAAGTACCTCGAGGACCGGACGTATTTCCTCAACGCCATGGCCGCCGTGGAGGAGAGTCTGTGTCAAGACGAGATCCGGATTGACAACCTCCAGCCGTACCTGTACTGAACGCTACCGATTCGACGTGCACGGTCAGCCCCACCGGGGGGTCTCCACTGGACAGGCCAGAACGAATATATACCTTCACCCGAATAGAGCTTCCAGACATCAATGTGAATGCATACATATACTTGTTGAAAATGTTAGGTCCGGCTGGGTCATGTTCACGATTCACACGTATCGCTGTATCGGTCTCGCTGCTCGTGGCAGGCTCGGTGGATGCTACGCTGGGGGGAGGCTACGACGGCTTGGGGCTGAATATATATAATAAACTAATGGCCTAGAGGATGGACAAACGACGACCAGCTCGCTATAGCTCCATGGAGCCGCGCTGCGGCTGAAACTGCCTCCGTCGCTGGAACCGCTCGCGCATCACGGCGCGGAACACTTCGACCGCGGCCTTGGACGTGGTCACGGCGACCATGGGGTTCTCAGACTGGATGCGGATGAGGTTGGGCGCGATAACGATCGCGAGCTGGTCCACGCCCATGTGGTTCTCAGCCTGAAACTCGGCGACCTCGGCGAGTAAGTCGGCGAGCCACAGCACGATGCTGAGCTCGAGTGGGCTGAGCATGCGCTCGACCTCCTCGGCGGCGTTCTCCATGCGTCCGAGCTTCTCCATCTGGTCGCACGGGATCTCGTGGAGAATGGGCACGGGCAGCTCGCGGAACCAGAGCTTGAGCAGGTCCGCGAGCACGCGCACGTCGGTCGTGGCGCCGCAGAACGTGCCGTGGTTGATCTCGTTCATGGCCTGGTCGCGGTGGTCCTTGTTGGGCGACTCACGGAAGATGTGGGGCACGAGGTGCCCTTGCTTGGCGAAAAACTGCTGCTTGAGCATGAGCAACACGGCCGGGATCCGCTCGAAGTACCCGGGCACGCCCACGCGCGGAAGCTGCCGGTAGTGGAGCCGAAACTGTTGGTTCAGCAGCACCGGCTCGGGTATTGGTGGCTGCTGGAGCTGCTGGAGCTGCTTGGCGCTTGGCTCCTTGGTGCTCGTGCTGCTCCACGCGCGGCTCCGCTTGGCCTTGGGCTTGCCCACGGGCGGCGTCACGGGCGACGCGCCGGGCGACGCGCCGACGCCGCTCGCGTGGGCCGCAAAGTACTCCATAAAGTTGTCTGGGATCCCCTCGAACCGCGCCTCGGCGTAGTTGTACCGGATGTGCACGTCGTGGCGCATGCCAAAGGGCGCGCTGATCTCGTAGCCGCTGACCGTGAGCGGGTCCTCGCACGACGACGAGGGCGATGCCGGCGAACGCGCGCCGAGCTTGGGCTCCGAGGCCACGCCCGACGGCGGGCGGATGTTGACGCATGAACTCATGATCCCGTTTAAAAGGGAGCGCTCCAAATTCCGGTTATACGACTGGGAGATCGACCAGAACAGCAAACGAGGAATGATCTCGATGGAACACTAGTAGCCGGACACGAGCGAGACACGAGGCGAATCCGAAAATGTGGGCAGCGAGAACAAGACTGGCGGGTGAGCGGAGAACGCTTTTTTTTTTTTCGTGCGGACGACGCGCGGAGCGGTTGGAGCGAAGCGGGTGCGCAACAAAAAAAAAGAAATCGCAAGAGCCTGTGTGTGTAGAAGCGATTAACTGGAGGACCTCGTGGCCCACGCCTGTCGCACACGTACACGCGCGCGTCAGCACACGCCCACCAAGAGGAGAACGATCCGAGAGACTCACCTAACGGGTTGGCTTGTCCAGGCGTGGCAGCTGCCTGGCGGGCGCGTGGCGTCGGCCGCGTGTGAGGCGGGAGGACGCGTGGACCGGAGGATGGGAGGCGACCAGCACCCGGGTCGCAGGACTGGAAGGATGTTCCGGAGGGAATCTGTGCGTGGTGGACGTCCTGCAGGAGCGACTTGGCGTCCAGCGAGTAGTCAATGTGGCAGCTGCGAGCGCTTTCCAAAAGTGTTCTACCCTCGGGGTGGCTCAGACCAAGTCCACTTCAACCAGGAAAACGGGTCGCAGACAAGATCCAGCGATGCGCAGCCGCTCGAAAGGGGGGGACGAGACGAGAACACGCGGCGCGCTCGATGGAAGCAATTGCCTGCGGGCAGCGACGGGCCTTGATCGTTCACGGTCTGCACCGAGGGAGGAGGGAAAAGAGAGGTTGGCCGATTCACCCCCCTGTGCCAGTCAGTTGATATTTCTTCTTGTTCGCGTGCCAGGCGCGGGCTGGCAGCAGAGCAGTTCTGGGGAATTGTGGCCGATAGAAAAAAGAACCGACCGTTAGGAGTCCCACGACGCCACTCGCCAGCGCAGCACAACGCGAGAGCGTTCTGCGTTATGCCAAGCCTCTACCAACACCAATGCCGGGCGAGCCACCACGCGTTCCCGTCCGTTCCTCGCCTTTATGTTGATGTTTTTTTTGTTCTCCTCCGCAAACACACACACACACAGTGCCAGTTTCCTTCCCCCATGGACCTGTTTTCCGTCGTTTTTGGGCAGCCGTTTCGAAACGAATGCGTCCGCTTGGCGCTTGCTCTGGCCGATCGCGCGTGCGCTGTATCAATCCACTCTCTTTCCGATAGAACGCGGCGCCACCACCACCACTCCTCGTTTGGGCGACCCTTGAGGCCGAAGTGGTCTGGTCCAGAACCATTTCGACTCTTTCCACGCCAGTTTTTTCTTCCACGTTTTTTGTTTTTTTTTTCACGCCCAGCATCGCACTTTGATCCACCCAGTCGAGTTACAGTAGAACGGTACTGTAGCTACGCACACTTATTCGCACCAGGTACCAGAACACTCTGCCCAGCACAGGAAACCAAACGCGCATCGGACCCACTTGCACACCGGGCGTACATGTACAGTGTGTCGAGAGGCAGTGATCCCCCCACATTTTCGAGGGCTCGCTATCTGCGCTTTGTCTCTCCATCTCGCTTTTTTTTTCTTCTTTTTTTCTTTCGTTTTGGGAGCATTGTTCATGGGTGTGTGGGACTCTTGAAACCACATATCCAGCGGATCCAAATATTATTTCATGGAGGTTTTTGATGATGACATGGGTACACTTTTGTGGGAGAACCGAGGCAGTGAGCTGATTTCTCCAGTTTTTCCCCAAGGACGAGCCGTTCGAGTGGCTCGGGTCCAGGAGACGGTCCGCAGTCAACGCGCAGCTGCGGCCGCACGTTCCGCGAGGGGTCTGTGCTGGTCCCCAGCGTACAGATGAGCCACAAGTCAAAAGCTCCAAGCACCCCGTCCAGACGGGGAGACGGTCCAGGCCGACGGGTGGCTGCTCTCCCCTCCAGCTGCAACGTTCGACACGACACAATGTCGAGCCTCTTCCAGCTTCCAGTGGGTTGGAACGACGCCCGTGATCGGTCGAACACAGCGAAACCGCGTCGCCAATAATGGCGCCGGTTCTATACGCTCGACGAGCACGGTCTCCGCTAGGGTGGGGATGGACGAGGTAAAACGAGTGGTGGCCCTGGCGCCGCCGTGGCTTTGATGAGTGGAGAGATTCGATAATGGAACACTAACAAGCACTGCAACGTCCCGCAGTCCAGCACGAGGCTTATCCGGCCGCAGCACGCGCCCAACGATTTCGTTGGTGTGGCCGCGGCGGAGAGTCCAGTGAACGACGTTGCCCGAGCGTTTTTTTGCATTCCAGCACGGATCACGCCGCGCTGTTGCTTCGTGCAGGGCAGGGGGGTCGATTACAGCAAGTTGCTTTGGCATCGGCGGTCATTGACTTCAAGTGGCCCTGCCGCGCAGAGAGCACGAGAGAAACCTCAAAGCGTCCATTCAAAGAGGGTTTACACGGTACGAGAAAATGCAGAGAAACTTGGCGAAGGTGTCGGGCTCGTTGCAGGTGCGTTGCGCAAATCCTGCTGCTTAGCAGTAGTAGAAACCGCCATAGCCAAAGCCGAGACCGCAGCCGCCGCCGTAGAAGCCGGCGCCGAACGAGTTCCAGTACCCGAGCGGGTAGCGCCAGCCAAGGCCCCAGCCGAGCCCGCCATAGCCGCCGAGCCACTGCTCCTGGTCCTTGAGCGCGATGTCGGCCTCGCCGTCCTTCGGGTACGCGATCCGCGTGCGGTACATGGGCTCGCTGCTCTCGGTCTCGTCAGTCTTGGTCACC
>JAADVT010000651.1:0-18670 GCA_023335895.1 Pythium rishiriense
CCCCCCCCCCCCCCCCCCCCCCCCCGCTCTGTTATCCGGCCAACACGAGTCCCGGACTGAAGACCGTTCATACTGTTTCGAGCAGGTCATACGCTCATCGCCGCGAGCGTGTTGACGCCCCGGCACCCCGAACAGTATGCGTGTTTTGTGTTAGCGAACCGCTCACCAAATCTTGAAGGGGGTCTGCTCTCTGGTGTTTGCAAGACCGTTCGGGGTCTGGTCTCCTAGAGAAGATCATACGTATACCGACAGCTATAAAATACGATTCCCGGTAGAGAACCGACCGAACTAGACATGACCAACAAAGGTTGGGAAGGTAAATATATGGCCAAATGGGCCTGCGGAAGCCGATCTGGTTCAACGTGGTGTCTATCGTTGTGGCCGCCACGCTACGGAGCAACTGCCATGTGTAGAAGCCAGCGTGACGCGCACTTGAACGTGCGAGTGTTGGGACCGTCGCGTGTACGCTGTCGCCCCTCCATCCCTTGACGAGTCGGACATAAACGTCAAGAGTGACGAAGCAGACGACAAGGGGATCTCTACTCATACTTACGATCGATCGCAATGGGATGGGAACTATGGGCGGAATAAAATATCGGCGACTCCACGTCGCGAACCGAGGTCACGATGCCACGCACGCGCCAGCGACGAGCCTCCACCCCCCATAATCTCCTGAGATTTAAAAACTGAGGATCCTCGGCAGACGAGCACGCGAAACTTACCCGAAAGCATAGTCCGCAGTGATCGTCCGCCATCCAAACTGATGCGTGAGTGGTGCGGGGCAAGCCCCGTGGCGGATGACCGTCTAGGATCCTCTGCCCCAGCGTGGCACATCGGACCGGACACCTCGCCGCTTTGTCTCATGGCACCGGCTTAATGGATGGGCAGCGCCACGCTGCACGCAACAACAGGAGGACCGTGTCGTTTTCGACGCCAAGAACCAATGGCATGGCCGACGCGACGATGTCAACGTGTGTATGGTGTCACGCGGCGACATCCACGACTCGGATCTCTGTCACTATATTCGTGCATTCAACGCCGTGGGAATCCAGAGAGCAGCTTCTCGCTCTGCCTCCCGCATTCACAACGGCAACAGGAATCGCACCCATTCCTGCTAGGATGGGTTCGAGTTAGCCCCTGTCCTTAGCCTCTAGCAGGCTGAACTAGCTCGGACCCGTTCGTGGTGAATGGCTCCGCAACCCACTCGGGTGACGCAAAACAAAAGGTGGAGATGGCGCCGCGGCGGTGCCACTACGACGTGCTCGCGCTCGAGCGCGACGCCGGCGCGAGCGACATCAAGAAGGCGTTCCACCGCCAGGCGCTCAAGTGGCACCCGGACAAGCACCACCAGAACGGCATCTCGAGCGACGAGGCCACCGAGCGCTTCCAGGAGATCCAGAACGCCTACGAAGTGCTCAGCGACCCGCACGAGCGCAAGTGGTACGACGAGCACCGCGACCAGATCCTGCGTGGCGACGACGGCGAGGACGACGACGGCGAGGACCGTAACGACCTCAACCTGTTCAAGTTCTTCAGGTAAGACCGGACCTGAACCTCTTTGACTCCCCAAAAAGAGGTCTCACTTGTACCCATGTTCGTGTGGCAGCGCCTCGGTGTTTTCGGGCTTTGGCGACGACGAAAAGAGCTTCTACTCGGTGTACGGCGCGGTCTTTGACAAGGTACGTCGCCTCGCTGGCAGGAGCGTGCGAGAGTTGGTGGGCTCACATTGGCTGTGGGTTTCTATGATCAGATCGATGCGCTCGACGTCGAGAGCGCAGGTGCTGGCGCGCACGCTGCGCCCACGCTGGGCAATAGCAAGACGCCGATCGACGACGTCAACTACTTTTACCGCCACTGGACGTCCTACGTCCCGCAGCGCAGCTTTGCGTGGGTCGACGAGTACAAAACCACGGAGGCGCCGACGCGCCAGATCCGTCGCGCGATGGAAAAGGAAAACAAAAAGTTACGGGACGCCGCCAAGAAGGCATTCAAGACCGACGTGCGTGAGCTCGTCGAGTTTGTGCGGAAGCGCGACCCGCGGATGATCGCGTACCAGAAGAAGAAAGACAAAGAGCGCGCCGAGCAGCTCCAGCTCGAGGAGCAGAGGAAGAAGGAGAAGCAGGCCGCGTTCGAGGCGCAGCGCCAGGCGTTCCAACAGCAAGAGATGGAGCGCTGGGGCGACGATGGCCAGCAACAGACCAGTCGCCTCGCCGAGGACCACATCCAGGAAGAGATCGAAAAGCTCCGCAAGAAAATGGACGCCGAGCTGTTGCTGTGTGACATCTGCAATAAGACATTCAAATCGGACAAGCAGCTGCAGAACCACTTTACGTCCAAAAAGCACAAAGACCGCGAGTTGGAGCTGGGCATCGTAAGCGAGTTCGATCTCGTTGAGGATGCGTTGGACAAGGAGCTCCAGGCTGAGCTCGCCGAGCTCAAGCGAGCCAAACAACAGGCCGCTATGGCACGGCAAGGTGAGGGAGGTGATGATGCCAAGGACGATGCCACGGACGAAAAGGCCATGGAGCAAGCGGCTGCAAAGGCTGCAGAGGAAGAAGCGCGTCGTGAGAAGGAACGCATTCGTCTGGAGAAGGAGGAAAAGGCTGCAGAGAAGCGTCGGGAGCGCAAGGATGCACGCAAGACCAAGAAGAAGGAAGAAGTGGAGAAAATTGTCAGCGCCGCCAAGAAGAAAAACGCGGTTGACGACGACGACGACGACGAAGGCGGCCGTCGTGGCAAAGGATCACGTGGCAAGAAGAAGAGATAACTACAAACTGAATAGACGTATGTCATGAGAGAGCGACGTCTAATGGTTGGTGGCGGCTACGCTCTTTAACGACGTCGCGCAATCACCGCACACGGGCATCCACTTGGATGCCGAGCATTTGGTCACGGCTGGCGCGGTCGAGCAGTTGGAGCACTTGATCACATCGTCGTCGGCCTCAGGTGTGATAACGCGTTTTTTGTCAGTGTGTTGTGCCGTGTCGCCATGGCGGGGGTCATGGAGTGTCATCTGCGAGCGCTCTCGTTCTTCCTTGTACGCAGCGACTCGTAGGCGCTGGGCCTCTCGTCGCTCATCGTTCTCGCGCTTCTTAATGGCGAGATCGTCGCGCACACGCGCACTCAGCTCGTCGAAGTTACCGTGTACTTGGTCGAACAGCCAGTGGAGACCTTGCTCTAGACGGTCGTCGACCATATTACCATTTGCCGCTGGCTTGGCGACACACGGCACAAGCTTGGCGTTGTGGTAGTGGGAAAGCCCTAGCTGGTGGAAAACCTCTTCCTCTGGGAGAGCACCGGGCTGGTCGCGCTTGTTGGCAAAGCTGAACAAACATAACTGAGTTACAATGGACCGACAGTGGAATGCCAGAGCCTGAGGATGACGTACACAAGGAGAGGCTTGTCGGTCATGCTGGAATGACTCATAGCGGCGTGAAGCATTTGTGAGGCCTCCTGGAGTGACGCTTCTTTAGACGAGTCCACAACATACATTACACCATGGGCCTAGGTTTGAGCACGAGATGTTAGTATCGCAACATCACCAAATACCGTGGGCATGGCAGAAAGCGAGCTCACGTCGGCATAGTACTCCCGCCAGACGTTGCGGAATGCCGGACCTCCGCCAAGATCATAAAATGTGGCTGACCCGGTCTCCGTCTGGAACGCGACTGACGTGAACCCAGCACTTGGAACATGTTCCTTCTCTAAATCACCTTGTAGTGTTGACAGCAAGGTCGTCTTGCCAGCACCATCAATCCCAATGATGAGGATCACGATCTCCATAGAGCGCTGGACCCTGGCGTGGCTCGCAGCCGCAGTGGTGGAGGAGCCTGATCCGGAGTGGTCCGTCTGGTTATCGCCGTCGCTGTTGCTTCTGCTGGACTTTCGTTGAGGCTCCAATGGCCGAATGCACATACGGTGCACGTTGTGCTCGGTTTTCCCATCGTCGTATACCACTGTGAACGAGTCGTTTGTCGGATCCACGGCCGTGATCACGCCGGGATAGTATCGTGGTCTCCCCTTATACCGGCACTCTACCCGGTCACGGACCTTGAGGTCGGCGTATTCGTATTGCTGGTTTGATTCAGTGATGGAGCTCGTGCTGCCCACAATAATGCGCGCCGCGACAATCTCTTTGATGAATTCTACGCATGCGCATGCCCCACGTCAGCCCCTCACCTGCATGATTCTCGGAGTCGCGGGACGTACTCTTGACCGAACTGGGCTTTTCTCGCAGGATCTGGTGGGCGAGATCGTCCATGACGGGGATCACGCTAGTGGACATAAAGTCGACCATTTTGCGGCGGTTTGAAACTTTTTTCGCATACCCGACGGTGCCACCATTCGGCGCCGTGGTCGCTCGCCCGCCGGCGCGGAAGCGTGTGGCTTTTTCTTCGTCGACGTAGTCGTGAATGAAATCATAGATACTCTCCGGTTGGTATAATAGCAGTGACTCAATGAGGGGCATCAGCACGGGGTCGACAAAGCGCCGCAGGTAGTCGTGGTCATTCTCGGCGGCGCCGGGCTTGCGCGGTGTCGCTGCTCAACACGAGAGACACGCCGTTAGCAAACACCGTCTGCGAAGCCGCGTTGGCTACGCGTCTGTTCTCCGTACCAGGCGCTGTCGCCGTCGGCGTCGCGACACTCCGCGCGCTCATGTCTTGCCGGTGAGAAGTAGCGCGTCGAGGGACGGCCGCGCGGGTATAGGAAGCGATGATCAGGAACGCCCCAAAGAGGGAGAGGAACGCATGGCTATTCCGGCGGCAGCCATGATGACCAAAATGGCTACGCTTTTTTGGCTCGCTCGCCAGCAGCTACGCTCATTGATTGGCTATAATAGTGTACGTCATGTACATGCTTTTAATTGGTCAATAAAATGCAGAAATGGACCGCGGAACCAAAAACTAGTCAGCACCAACGGTGGACGACAAAGCCGGCCCCCGTGGGTTCATTCATCTCCTGAGTCACACAGCCACTTTTCCCTCCGTCGCATCGCCCGCGATGTGATGCCAGCGTCATTCCCCACACCCATCAGCACCTGTGGGTGGAGGGGAAGGCGGCCACGACCCCACAAGCCCCTTTCATGGGGAAAAAAGTCAGTGGTAGCTCTTTGAATGGACGAACCCGCTGCCACCCAACGATCTGGCACAAAAGCAGCGACTGAACGTTTGGTGCTCACTTGCATCAGTACACCCCTGCCGCAAAAGAATCAGCGACACATGGCCGTTTGGGGGATCCGTGTGAGGCTGGGACAGAACGATCTGCGGTGTTTGTGTTCTTGTTCTTGGGCGCGTTTTGCTGAGACTCGCGGTGCCAGTGGGCGCCCCGCTATTATCATACGTAGAATGTTCTCGTTGAGGCCACGCGCTGCCGGGGACATTTGCGCTCGTGAAGGAAGGTGTACTAACGCCACTGGAACACATCGACAGTTTTTAGTGAGAGCAAATTGACTGGCGTCGTGGCCGCATGGCGGGTGTCACGTTAGTTCCTCGGTCTTCCTTCTTCTTCCGTCCTGCGACGTCCTTTCCGTTGTTGCAATGGCGTGGGCGTGTGTGACAAACCCTACCCGCGCTGGGTCAGTGTGCCGCACTCTTTTTCATCCAATCATATAGATTTGAAGAGATGTATAAACCAATCATAGAGCGGGAATCGCGCTGAAACACAGATGGTCGCCCCCATCCCCCTCTGTCATAAGGCCCACCATGCCTCCCCGGTTTCTTCATGCTCAATATTCCGTGATCCGGCATATTCGCGAAACGCAAGGGAAACCCCCGGACAACGTGCGCGGAAGGCCGACGGCATTTTCGCTCCCGGCCCCCATTCGCTTGGCCAGAGTCCACTGCGTCGAGACCTCTCGCTCTCTCTCGGCCTCGGCGCATCGCGTGGCGTGGCCGCTTTCGAGCGTCTTAGTCCCGTTCCTCCATTTCTCCCGTGGCTTATTGGCACCGACCGGCCCTCCCGAGCGATGACGCCGCGGCAGCTCGTGGCGGCCGCGAACGCCAGCAGCAGCGCCGCCACCGGAAGCAGCGCTGCTGGCTCGGGCAGCGCGCAGCTCGCGGACAGCCAGTGCGTGCGCGCGACGCGCAACACGCTCACGACGCAGTGCTACTCGGGGTGTCGCCAGACCTACGCGCTGTGCGTCAACTACGCGGCGCTGCCGTCGGACCCGTCCCAGGTCGAGGGCGACGGAAACTACTACTACCAAGGATGCCCCACGGACATGACGACGTGCCACTCGTCCGTGGGCGCGGCCCAGTGCCAGCTCCAGTGTCTCCAGAGCCAGAACCAAAACAACAACACCGAGTGGATCGTCGACGTCGCGCCCACGCAGACCGACCGCCTCGAGACGGCGCTGCTCGTCCACGTCGACAAGCTCTCGCTGCCCGCGACGCTCCAGCACATGTACGTCTCGCCGTAGAACCACAGTGGGAAAAGAGGGACTGATGTTTGGGATTTTGTTTTTGGTCTAGGAAACTGGTTGGCACGACGGAACACACCCGCAAAGTGCCGGTCGGCTTTGAACCAAATGCTTTCGCGAGCGGCACGGGACTCCAGAAGATCACGCTCTTGGACCTGGGCATCGGCAACATCTCGACCAACATCTTCCCGTCCAACCTGTCCACGCTGTACGTCCCATGTGTTTTGGCTGGCGGAGTACAATGGAAACCCGGACTAATGGGATTCTTCTTCTCTCTTGCACGCGCAGTATCATGCAGCGCACGCTCTTGACCGAGTTTAACCCCGTGGGTGAGGAGCAACTCACTGGGCTCCGCGTTCTGTACGTCACGTCCATTCACGTCTCGTTCATACGAAGGGCAGTGTGCTCACCTGCACTTGCTTTGATGACGTAGGGATCTGAGCGAGAACTTCTTGACGGCAATTCCTCCCATTGTGTTTGACCTGCCCAACCTCACGGAGCTGATTCTGGACGGCAACAACATCACCAACATTCACCTGACGTCGGCCCAGCTTGACTTTTTGCGTCGCCTCGATACCCTCGGTTTGCCGACGACCACTACTACTGAGAAGTGTGGTGCGGGCTACACCGAGTACACGTGGAGTAATCACACGGTGTGCTACGGTGACAAGGGTGCGTCGGGTGGCAGCACTGATGACAACCTACCCCAGAGCGACGGTGGTTCTAGCTCCACGTCGTCCGTTACCAAGTCGGGCAAGCTTGGCCTCATCATTGCTGCAATCGTGGCTGCTGTTGTACTGGCGATCCTCGCCGGCATCTTCCTCCTCAAGCGGAAGCGTGCTAGTAAGCGCAATAACGATGTCCACCACACACTGATGACTGATGAGAAGCAGAAGAGTAAAATCTCGGGTAGTATGCGCTCCATACTCTCGCACAAGTCCAACGATTTGGCAAATCCGCTGAGAGAAGCCAACAACGGTGAGGCGACCCCGACCCGCAAGGCAACGTTCCGGGAGATTCCGGCTGCAGAAGTTGCAATCATTGAAGTTGTCGCGGAAACAAGCATCGTCACGGTGTCGTTGGCCGAGTACAACAAGAAGAAGGTACTCGTGAACCGGCTTCGTGTGTCGGACGATCCTGCCCAGAATTGTGAAACGGCGTTGAGCGTGACACCTGTCGTTGCGCAGTTACGTCATCCTCAACTTCTCTCTGTGATCGGCTTCATGTGGGAGGACGTTCACACCATGAGTGCAGTCTGCGAGTACATGAATCGAGGAACCCTGGAAGATCACCTGTTGGCTTCAGCTGCGTCATTGACGTGGAGAAACTTTAAGCTGAAGGCCGCCATTGATGTATCTGGATGCCTCATGTACTTGCACGGCACGTCGCACAGGCTCACCTACGACGGACTTAGTGGCCGTACCGTGTTCGTGGACTCAGAAAAGGGATGCAAACTCAGTACGATGATCGCCTGCCTCCCGAACGGCCTTGTCAAGTCGCACCTCGCGAAATCTACTCGAGGCTTCTGCGCTCCTGAAGTGTTGGCAGGTGACCCATCAACACCGGCATCCGACATGTATGCATTCGGTGTTCTGTTGGCTCAGCTCGACACGTGTGAGACCGCCGAAGAGATGATTCGCACGTCGCTTCGGCAGCGTAGTCTTTTGTCTGCATCGGGTTCGCATGGTGCATCGTCACTTCCTGAAGAATTCACGACCTCTGGTAGCAGCAGCATCGAAAGCTCGGGCAATTCAAGCCTTCTGTCCATGTTCTCGTTCACAAAGGACTGCCCCGACGTGGTCAAGGAGCTCGCGTTCTCGTGTCTTCAAGTTGACCCGTCGATGCGACCAAGTGCGCAGTACGTCACGGCGATGCTGCAACACTCGATGTAAGCGGGGAAGCGTCTTGATGCGAGGCAATCACGATCCTTCAACGATCTGCAAGCCCCGCGTCACTCCTTGCGGAACGTATCTAATTATTCAGAATATAAACCGTATTGAGCCTCTAAACCCTGCTCAAGCACCTCGGCCCAGGTACGATGTCGCAACGCGCTCTAAACTATTCTTGTGTGTAGCCATGTGTCTCGACCGTCGCGCTGCTCTCAGCTCGCCAGCATCGCTGCGCGAACGAGCGAGGACTGTGCGGCGAAAAGCCCGTCTCCGCGCTCGCGCGTGTGCGACCCCTCGATGGATCCCTTTGCGACGTGCGTGTGCTCAGACGTATAAATGTACGCAAGTCGTGCGTGGAGGGACTCTGTGCTGAATCCAAAATTGGGACGGTTCCCAGTCCGTGGGGGATCCGCCGACAATGGTTCAGCTCTTCCCACCGCACCTGGTCTACTAATGGCATAGCGCAGTCGCGCCCCCACTCTGGTGCCTGCCATCCCCAACTCCAGCGACAAGCGACCGCGCTTCTGGCCAATAAACAATGGCGGACGCCACCACTCCAACTGTGGCACTCCCACGGGCGTCCACGCCACCACCTCCACCGACCATCAAGGAGGGCCATGTCTCCGTACGCGGGCACTTCATGGTACGCACGTGCGTGCGACTGCTCATGTCTAGGTCGCCGGCACAAAACCAACCAACGGGTGTGATTGTGATTCACAGTGGCGAGATCGGTACGTGGTCGTCGAGCACGGTCGGGTCACGATCATGCGGAGCGGCAAGGGGGCTGTCAAGGCCAAGGTGAGTGTGGCACCACAGGATCGTCTGAGGCCGGTAACTCATCTTTCTAGCGTGTATGACCAGATCGATCTCCTGGACGCGAGCGTGCGCATTGTCTTCCACGCAGACACCGCGCAGCTCACGATCGTGAGCCACTCCCACTCGACAGTGTTGAGTTGCGGCTCGACACACGAACGCGACGAGTGGGTGAGCGCACTGTTCACGGCCAAGGGCGGCCACGTTGGGGATACCGACTGCGAGGCCAGCGATCTCGTCATGTCGTCCATGGAGGAGTTTGAAAAGGAGCTGAGCTCGCGCCAGCACTCGCTCGACAAGGCCTCGTCAGGAGAGCGCGAAGGCTCCGCGGACGACGACGGCAGTGACCAGGAATACAACGACACGCTGCTGGCATTCCAGGACCTGCGCAGCTCCATGATGAAGTGCCAGCGCTCGCTCATCGACAACGAGGACGACGTACACGAGGACGATCGCCCACCAGCCATCGCTGTTCACCCGCCTGTTGTCGATGAGACTGTTGTCAAGCAGCGGAATCTGACGGCGATCGTGGGGTTCATCCACACAGTCCAGCACGGTGGGCGTGCTGTGCTGCTCCATCTCGACGTACTCGAAACGGTGTGCGGTATCTCCCTCGAGGATATCCTGAGCGCGATTGCCGACCGGCAGCGCGACAAGCCACCGTCCAGCACGGCCATGGGGCTCCAGAAACTCCACGTCGCAACCTTCGTGCGGTATATTTTGTTCCATCCCGTGTACGCCAAGCGACCCGAGATCCAGCGGCGCGCGGCTGCGATCGATGCGCTCGTGGACAAACACTTTCCACACTGTCGGTTACGGCGCTTCAGTCACGACATTGAACAAGGCGCGAGCGCGCACGCCTTCGAGCTGGATGTGAGCTGGCAGCGCAAAGAGAGCGAGAGCGACACGGCAGCGTCCTCGACCTCCTCCTCTTCGACCTCCTCGTCGTCCTCCTTGGCGGTCGTACCGCTCCACGGTGCGCGGGTCGCGCCACTCAGCATGGCCAAGCCCGACGCCGCGGCGCTCAAGAAGAAGCGCCACTCGTTCCCCAACATCCTTCTACCACTCCAGCTCGGCGCGCTCACGTCGCAGCCCAGCCTCACGCGTGCAGAGAGCAGCAGCATTGGTCGGCCGCTCGAGACGGCCAAGCGGAGCAGCTCGGACCACCTCGCGGAAAACGCGCCCACCAAACACGACTCGGACTGCTTCGTCGACGACGTGTTGCCCGAGCCGCTGCGTGCGGTTCTGTGGAAGTTCTCGTGCCAGCAGGTCGCCGAGCAGCTCTCCATCTTCCACCAGCAGCAGCTCGCCAAGCTCTCGCTCTGGGAGTTTGTACACGCACCCAAGCACGAGGCCAAGGGCGTGACCGACCACTTTAACCGGCTCGTGGGCTACTTGGTGTGGTCTGTGCTGGTCGAGGAGACACCCAAGGACCGCGCCGAGGTCATCGAGTGTATCATCTCGATCGCGAGCGCGGCCAGCGCCGCGCCGCTCCACAACTTCCACCTGGTCATGGCCTGCGTGGGCTGTCTGGGCGACACGCCGCTCATGCACTCGCGGCTGCCGCTGACCTGGAAGCGCGTCCGCGCCAAGTTCAAGACGCAGCTCGTCGCGCTCCGCACGCTGTGCGACCACGCCGGCGGCTTTGAGACGCTACGCAGGCGCCAGGCCGCCGAGAGCAGCAAGGGACCCTGCATCCCGTTCATCGGCGTGATCGGCGTCACGCTCGAGCGGCTGCGGCTCGTGCCCTACACAAACGACGCGTCGGCGCTGCTGGACATCGACAAGCTCGACCGCCAGTACCTCGCGGTCAGTGCGATCGAGAGCGCCATGCTACGCCCCTACAAGACCCACGAGCTCGACGAGCTCCAGACCTGGGCGCGCGTACGGATGGCGACCATGGACGCATTCGTGTCGCCGCGTCTGCTGCAGCTGCGCTCCCAGCAGCTCCTCGCGAGCGAGTCGGCCGAGCAAAGTGGCTCGCGCCACTCGTCGCTGTACCGCTCACGGTACTCGTCTGGCAGCTCGGGCAGCGCCGACGGCGTCACCGACGGTGGCGCGCCGCTCCTTCCGTTCCGCGAGATCTGCAGTCTCTTGGTCACGACACGCGACGTCACCGATCGCATCCATGTGTGTGTCGAGGCGCTCCTGGCTGACGACCAGCAGCCGTTGACCATGCGGCTCCACAAGTTCCACCACGACTTCAAGCAGTCGGCGTGCCTCGCCGCGTGCCACGTTGTGCTCGCAAATGTGCGCAACTGTGTCGACGCACTCAAACGCGATCTCATCGTGCACAAGAGCTTTGAGATCATGCAGCTCACGGGGCTCGAGGACAGCTCGATCCAGCTCGAACGAGGGTTGTACATGGCGATCCACGCGGCCGTCACGCGGCCGATCGCGACGTGGCTCGCCACCAAGATCCGCCATGCGTTCAGCGAGGAGGACGCCCGACTCTGCAGTCTCCTCGAACCTTTCCGCCAGGAGGCCTGCATCGAGCGGCGGCGGCGGCGGCAGTGTGACTCGCTGGAGACCAGTGGCCACTCGCCCGTGGATCTGCTCGAGGCGCTCGCCGACGCGTTCTTGGACGGCATCCCACCGGACAGCGACCAGACCACACGCGTGCGTCGCGCCCGTGAAATCCTTGCCACAGCGACGCCGGCTCCGTTCAGTGTCCTATGCCTGCTGCAGCACTCGTTCGACGTGGTGTTTGTGCCGCGCGAGCTGCGCGACGCGCTCGAGCTGTTGGACACCGCACTGTCGACGCTGGGCGGCGGCAAGCGGCTCTCGTCGCGGGCCTCGATGGTCGTGACCTTGGGCGGTGGCACTAGCACCCGAGGCAGCCTGAGTAGCCTCGGCAGCTTTTGTAGCAGCACGAGCAGCGGTAGCAGCAAGCGGCTGAGCGCGTTGGTGCCGCCCTCGGTGGGCGAGGGCGTCGGGGTGTGTTGACGTACTGAAATAGAGATATTCGAAGAGCTCCGCAAGCCTTGCAACGGGCCATTGCAAGCCATTCCCAACGACCATGCAAGCCATTCCCAACGACCATGCAAGCCATTCCCAATGGCAATGCAAGCCATTGCCAATGGCTTGCAGCTCGTAATCACTTGCACACACACATTGCACACACACAAATAGGCGATGCGGACCACACACCACGCATTTTCAGATACAAACTGGTGGAGAGAGAGGTTTCGTGCTTGAAGTGGCGAGCGCCGACTCGAGGCCGCTAGTCGGTGATGCCGCTACGACGGCCTCAAAGTCTGAGTCCTTCTGGAGAATATAAGATCTGGGCGACCTCGGTGACATCAAAGTTCCCCGGCTCGGTCGAGTTCTTGACGAGGTTGCGGGACTGCTGGAGTTTGTCCTTGATCTTTTCGAACACATGCGGTCGGCAAGCGAGGTCATGGGCTCCTCCTTGAGCTCCTCGATGGGCACAAGCGGGTCCGCGAGCGACGCGGACAGGACGTCCACCGCCTCCGACATCAAATCCTCCGGCACGTAGACGCCCGTCGAGGATCGTCGCGATATGGTGGACTAAGCCGCGCAGAGCATGTGGAGCGACTTGACGCCGTTCTCCGACTATTATGACCTCGATCTCCGCAGCCACACGACGCGCGCGCGCACGTCGCTCATGTTCACAGTCAAAGGCAACCACCTGGATGTCGTCCAGTACCTTGTTGACCCAGCATCAACGAGCAGAACGAAAATGGGAATGTATTATATCAATTTGATCTCGTCGAAAATGGCACATGCCTGGCTGACAGGATGATGTAGATGCTCACAACATAACAAGAACAAAATTGTTCTAAGTACGGTACACTGAAAGCAAGTGTCGTCGTAGTGCTTGTTGTTGCAAGTTGTTCCGCCAGTTGCAAGTTTTCGCAAGTTGGCTGGCTTGCAAGTCAACGTTGGAACTCACTTGCAGTTATAGCATAGTGTAACCATCTAGCCAACAAAACGTAACTTTCAATCCGCTTGCTGCTGGCCATGCGATGACTTGCTGGCAGCACTACTCCCACAAGCACTCGATCCCCATTTTATGTGACGATGGCGTCGTCACATTGTGGGCTCGCGCTCCCACTTTCTGTTCACTGTGGCATCAACGACTACGTCAACAGAAGTGGACATACATGGTTGGTTGAAAATAAAGTACATTGAAGGTTTCATAGGCTAAAATGGTGTAGATTAATCTCACCAACAGTCACTCTGCCACCAGTAGCTTCGCATTGTCAAAAGACGTCGCAATGTCATATGAGAAACGTGTGTATGGTATCCAAATTTACTCTACTTTTGGATCTTAATGATAGGTTTCACCTTCTATTGTACGTTTCTTGGGCTGAGACTGCTTCGGCACATGAGGAGCTCCCCATAGCTGCACGGCGTCATCACCTCTGGCCCGCGAGACGACAATTTCCCTCTCCACGGTCCGCCATGAAGATCATCCCGGCAGCACTGGACGCGTGGGCGCAGCGCCACGGCGTCACGTCCGCATACCTCGCGTTTGCGCTGCTCATGCTCCACATGGCCAAGCGCGGGGCCAACAAACACGTCGCCAACGAGGTGCGCTGGTGATTCGCGGTTGCGCTGAACGCCCCAATCTCACGTCGCGTGTGTCGATCGCGCAGAATGTGGTCGCGTTCTCGCAGGCGCTCGTGCCCACGGAGCTCGCGCACAAGTTGCTGGCTGTGAACCTCGGGCTTATCTACTGGCTGCGCAAGTCGCGCGCCTCCGTGTTCTACGGCTGGACAGGCTCGGTCGCGGCGCTCGTGCAGGGCATCGCGATGCTCCAGTTCGTGCGGTTCCACCGCGCCAACGTCGCGGCCCACGCCCCGATCCGCGCGGCCATGGCGCGGTCCGACATTGACCCGACGCTGCTCGCGCATCTGGGCGAGCTGTCGTTGGCCAAGTGGGCCGCGATCCTGCTGCCCTTGCCGCAGCCGCTCGCGCTCGCGCTGGCGTTCCCGGGCGTGCACTGCACGCGTACGGTCACGTACGCGCATGTGGGCGACCACAACACGACGCGGCTGCGCATGGATGTGTACAAGCACACGACCGCGACGCGCGCGAACGCGCCCATCTTGCTGTATGTCCACGGCGGCGCGTGGATGTTTGGCACGCGCGGCCGCGCGCCCATGCCGCTCATCTACCAGTGCGCCAACGCTGGCTGGGTCGTGTGCTCGATCGACTACCGATTGTCGCCCGTCGCGGCCTTCCCCGACCACCTCACCGACGTCAAGCGCGCGGTCGCCTACTTGCGCCGCAACGCGCGTACCGAGCTGAACGCCGACCCAGACTTCATCGTGGTCGCCGGCGAGTCGGCCGGTGGCCACTTGGCGAGCCTCGTGGCGCTCACGGCCTCGGACAAGTCGTTCCAGCCAGGGTTTGAAGAGGTCGACACGAGCGTCCAAGGTTGCATCGACAACTACGGCGTCCACGACTTCACCGACCGCCACGGCATCTACTACGCGCGCGACGGCAGCCACGGCTTTGTGCGCTTCATGGAGCTGTTTGTCATGCAAAAGAAGCTCGCGGACGCGCGCCTCGCGTACGAAAAGGCCTCGCCCATTAGCTGGCTCATGGACGACCGCCTTGAAGACGCCAGGCAAGGCCAGGTCGTGCCACCCTTCTTGCTTTCCCACGGCACGCACGACACGCTCGTGCCGTTCGACGACTCGAAACTCTTTTATGAGCAGCTGCGCAAGTTCCGCCAGCGCAGCGGCGCCACGCCCGTCGTCGGCGATGTGTTTGTGGAAGTGCCGGGTACGCACCACGCGTTCAACTACCTCCTGTCGCCACGCTCGCTCGCGTATGGCGACGCCGTCGTCGCGTACCTCGAAAACCTCTACACCAAGGCGCAGGCTGCGGCCGGGAAGGACCCGCACCGAGAGATCGCCGGCTCCACGGCGCAGCTCGTGGCCCCACGAGGCGCCTCGCGACTCTAATATACTACCACGGCAAATTCATCATGCTAAACACGTTGCTATGGTATGGTCTCAGCTATTCGGTTTCTGGTCTGGTCATGGGGTGCTTTCTATACGAAATGTGGGCTAACTACTGCAAACAAGGGAGCGGGATATGTACTACATCTACATGACAATTTCGCCAGTGCGAAGTGCCATGGCGATCTGCGCCATGGACGGCCGCCGCGCCGGGTCGCGCTCAAGACAGGCCGTGATGAGGTCCTTCATCATGGACGAGCACTGCGCTGGCAACGCGAAGCCCGTGCGCAACACAGTCGGCGACTCCTGTCCGCCCGACTCATGGAGCGATAACCGGCGCCGCCGGTTGGTCTCGGGGCTCTCGCCGACGACGAGCTCGACGAGCACGACGCCGAACGCGAACACGTCGGCCTTCTCCGTGGGCTGCTGTCCACGCTGCACCTCCGGCGCGACAAACACAGCGCACTCGTAGTCGAGCGGCGAGAGCCGCACGTAGTGGAAGATCGAAAACACGCTGAGCTTGGCTGCGTACTCGCTATCGAGCAGCACGTTGAAGGCGTTGAGACGTCCGTGGACGATCTGCTGCTCGTGGAGGTACGCGAGCGCCTCGGCGACCTGGCGTGCGATGGCGTGCTGCTTCGGGACCGACAGCTTGTTCTGCGCGGCGGCGCTGTTGGTGACCGACCGGAGCGCGCCGTTTTCCATGTACTCGACCACAGCGCAGAGTTCAGTGCCGTTCTTGTCCCAGAGCGCGCCACGGAAGTCGACGATGCGCGCGTGCTTGAGTGTCGCGATGAGCTTGACTTCCTCGACAAAGTCGCGCATGACCGCGCGAGAGACCGTGTTGACCTTCATCTTCTTGACCACAACGTCCTCGCCATAGTACTCGCCAAGCCACAGCTCGGACCGCGAGCTCACGCGAAGCAGCTTGTGGAGGTACAGGTCCTGGTACGAGAGCCGCGGCAGTCCGTCGGGGCCGTCCGAGGCAATATTGCCCAAGATCGGGTACGAGTCGGACGACTGCTCGCTCGAGGCGTTCGAGGCGAGCGGCATGAACGCGTCGTAGTGGCCCCCGTCCGGGAGGAAGTCGTCGAGCATCGAGTGCTTGTGCTGCTTGCCCACGGGACCACCGCCAGCGATGAACGAACCGACCGACGTGAAGGTCGGCTTGTGCGGCTCTGTGTCGCGCATGCGGTCGCGGCGCCGCACCCACCAGCGGTAGAGCAGCGCGAGGATCGCGAGCAACGCCAGCGCACCGATCACGATACCCACGATGAGCCCGGCCTTGGCGCGCTTACCCGAGGGCGCCGTGACCACACTCACGGTCGGTACTGGTGTCTCGATGATCTCATCCCCGACGTTTGTGCCACTGCCCGAGCCGCTGCCGGTTTCGTTGCGCCCGACGCAAAACTCGAACGAGCTGTTGAGGCGGCGAATCACCTCGATGGGTGGACACGCGCGCGTGGGCGTCATGCCCTCAATGTCGAGCAGCGTGAGCTGCGCGAGGAACGCGAATTGAGTCTCGTTGAGGAGCGAGGCGTTGAGCGCCGGATTGCGCGTGAGCGTCACATTGGCGAGCGTCCCGAGCTCAAAGAGGAACGACGGCACGGTCTGGAGCTGGTTGCCGTCGAGCCGGATCTCCTGAAGCGCCGGGAATGTCGCGCCCGAGAGCTCCATGGACGCGAGCTGGTTGTCTTGGAGATTGAGCTCCTGGAGCGCTGGAAAAATCGCCGTGCGGATCTCCCGGGCCGACGTCAGGTTGTTGCGCGACAAGTCCCTGTCATGCATCGACAATCCACGCTCAGGTCAGATACAGTGAAGACCGAGAGGAGGGACGAAGCCATGGCACCACGTACAGCTTGCGGACGTTGTTGCCCAGCACAAACTGCGTCGGAATGGTCTTGAGGTTGCAGTTGGTGATATCACTGCCAAAGAGCAAAAACAACACGAAACCATTGTCAGCCATCTTATTCCGGCAGCGCAATCTCTGTCTCGCCGCCACCGCAACCCACATTTGCGCGGCCGTGCTGACCGTGAGCGCGTTCTCGAGTCCGCTGAGCGCGAGGTTGTCGAACGTGAGCCGTTCGATCTGGGCCGACGCGGACGGGACAATGTTGATGGACGACACGTCGAGCGCCGTGGGCAGCGGCCCGAAGCGGTCGTCGGCGCGGCGGAACAGCACGTGCTGCACGGCGTCGCCCGGCTGCACGAGCCCGACGCGCTCAAAGGGCGCGATGCCGGCCGAGTCGTTGGTCTGCGCCGGGTAAAAGCCCCAGACCGTGTCGCCGCCGCCGAACGGCTCCATGCACAGCGCCGTGCGGCCCGTCGTGAGCGTCGCGCACCGCGTGTCGTTGACGCAGTTGATGCGGCTCAGCGGCGCCGCCGTGGTCCCGACGATCACGCACGGCGCGTTGGCGCCGCACGCGCCGTTGCACGACGTCGTGAGCGTGTTGAGCCCGCCCGTCGCGAGCTCGGCGTTGGCGGCTTTGTCCATGTACCCGCGATCTTCGGACGCGGCCGAGGAATTGGACCCGTCGGTGGTGGTCGAAGCCGAGGACACCGCGAGGGTGGGCGTCGCGAGCAAAAGCAGAACCGTTCCGAGCGCGACCAGCAACCGCGCCATCCGAGGGAGCTGAACTGCTGGCATGGTTCGAGGGACGGGATGTTCTGGGCGGAACCGAGCGGCCGGATCTTTGGAGGGTTTCAAAGGAACGGTTCGCGAGTGGAAGAACCGACTACGCGATTCGGAACCACACGCGGTCGGAGTCGATGGCGTTGACGTGCAGCGAGAACGTACTTGCCTCCCGCCTAGCCGCGGCGGACGCCGAGAACGGTTCTCGGGTGAGGCCAGCGGCGCCGCGCGTCTTTCTCTCTGTGTTATTCTGTTCTCCCTCCCCTCGAGGCGAAGAACGAGAACACCACGGGATGATGTACACGGCCCAACGCGCGCGTGAAGAGGGCCGACCGTCCGAGCACTTCGGAGCCAAATCGACGGTACTTTGGCTGTGGAGTGGTGAATCCAAGCCGCGGGCCTGGAATGTCGCGGTGGACGCCTGATCTGCCGGCGGCCTCGGAACTGCCGAGGAGGAGGAGAACGACGAAGGAGAACAGTTCTCTGTGTGAGCGGGCTGATCCACCGCTCGGGTTGCGTGACTGCGACGGCCGAGTCCAAACGGGCAGACAGGCGACCGCCCAGCCCTTGAACTGGTGGAACGAGAGAGCGGAGTCTCGGGAGAACAAGGATGGGCGCCTCGTCTGCTGCGGGTCATCGTGGACTCAGTGAACGCCGTTGTTGTCGAGTTGCGATCCGCCCCTTGTCGCTCCGCCACAACTTTCGCCGCAGCATTGTTAGCTGCCATTGACAAGCATTCTGATTGGCTATTAGATCATATCAAATACATTTTATTGGTCGAAATAAATAAGCGTCACCACTCCATTTGCTAAAAATATGCGTGGCTTGTTTGTGTGATTTGGAGTCGGTCAAAGCCGAACCGAATCCCCCCAAGCCAACTTGTCTCCGCACAGGATCTCCTGAACATGTTCGCTCTGCAAAGACACAGAACGTCTCTCAATGGCGTTGGGCGAGGGATTGTTCCCTCACAGTCTGTGAGGGA
>JAADVT010000652.1:0-18661 GCA_023335895.1 Pythium rishiriense
CATTTCCATTCTCTACACCACCCGTGGAGTGTTTGAATGCTCCCTCTCCTGCCCGCGATGTGGCTGTGCTTGGTCGTTCTCCTTGGGGGGAATCAGAATCCCATGCAACAGTGGATGAGCACGTCTTTGGGGCGGCGAGGCATTGGTCCTTTTTCAATTCGCATCTCTTATGTCTCTTGAAGAAGTGCGCAACTGGCCACCCCAGCGGCACACTGCCGTGCTTCTTGCTTCGGTCAGCCGACTCCCTCTCGTCATGCCAATGCCGCACATGATCACTTCACCGACATGATCGGATGCAGTGACTGGATCAAGCTCGCGCTCACGTCCGACACGTCGAGCCCATGGTCCTTCCCCGGTCTTGCATCGCCATCGTCGTTGGCGAGTAGCGACAGGCTCGCTGCCGGGGTCTCGATACAGACACTGTGGATACTTGCTCGAATGGTTGATGAGAATGGTCATTGTATAGTTACAGAAGTTCGTACGTTGGCGTGGCATTCACAGGTCTGCGCGACAGTGCGGGCAGTTGGGCTTGCGCGCCAGCCACGCCAGCGCACAGTCCTCGTGGAGTGCGTGGCAGCACGGCAGATGCACGATCGGAGCGTCTTTGTTGTCCAGCGTGTCGAGGCAGACGCAGCAGACGCACTGCCACGCGCTGGCGGAGGGTGAGTTCTTGATGCCACGCACGGCGCGCGCGTGGGTCTGGTGTGCGGTGAGCACGTCGCGTGGCACTGCCAGCACCTCACTCAGCAACGCGGTCAGCTGCCTGTGGGTGCTGCCATCGCGGCCGCGTGGCGCTGGCACGAGCAGCAACAGCGAGAGGACGGACCAGCACTCGGCCATGAACACGTCGACGGCGCGTTCCGCGCGGTGGCGCCGCGCCGTGGAGGCCACGCCCCGCGACGAAAACGCCGTCAGCGCGAGCACGCCGGAGAGCGCGAGGAGCCCGAGGAGCCGGCCGCGGAGCGCAAGCGCCAGCCGCCCGCGGGGGGCGTCACGCAGCGCGTCGCGGGCGCCGAACGCCGCACGGCGGCACGCGGTCGCGCTCAGCGCCGCGACCCACGAGACGTCGCCGGAGAGCGAGTGGCGCAACGCGACGTGGAAGACGACGCTCGAGGGCCCGAGACACAGTGCGCGGGCGTGAGAGGAGGCGCTGCGCGTCGACGCGGCGTGGAGCTTGAGCAGACGCCGCGCGGCGCCGTCATCCGCCATCTCGGTCATCACGGAGCTGCTCGTGAGGGGACACAGGGAACGACGTCCGGAACAAAAAAAATCGAATGCGCGTGAGGCGTGTGGTTGGTGCGCTTTATTTTCTCTGCGGGTCGACATGTATATCGATTCCCAACTCCTGGGTCGAAGAAAAAAAAAAAGAAAACGGCTGCGTGCGCATCTCCTCGTGTCCCCACTTTTTTTCTCATGGACACTCGTTGGCTGTTTGTTGTGAACATGGGGACAAGCGATGGGCTGTCATCTCATGCTGAGGAGTGCAGAACAGCTGCAGTAAACGGCATGTCCAACAGGGGTGATAGGTTTGGTCGGAGATGGCCAAGGGTGTCAAAGCGTCCCATGCATCTCCAAGACGTCATCTCCACGAGATTCCCATGGTCACTCAGAATCACCGTGGATCGGATGTTGAAGTGTTTCATTTATTCGAATGTGGAGGTTTTACCTCTTTATCGCGATACAGTCACGTACGATATCCATCGTAACGCCACGTTTTCGGCCAGTTCCGCAGTTGTCCCCATGCAGTGATTCTGAATCGAAATTGTGCACGGCACCAAGCATTCGCCGTCTGGCATTTCGGACACCCACCGCCTCCTCTGGTCACTGCGCCCGACATGTCTTGCGTCGTCGAACCCACCGGTCCGAGCTGTCCCAGCGGTTCCGACCCACCCGCCAACTCAGTTGGCAACTGGCCTCTCTGTGTTGAGTCAGTCAGTTGAATCGGGACGGTGCTGGGAATCTGCCCCCCCCCCCTCAAAAGGTGGTGGTATGCGGAACCAACACAGAGGCGCCGCCCGTTGGTGTGGGATCTTTCTCCCACCACGGAAAAAAAGATGCGTGCACATCCATCGCCACTTCCCCTGTTTGCTCCAGTCGAAAAGGGCCAGTGTGGGTACCGGTCCCGCGCTTTCCGCCAGCTGAGTGTCGACCGAAGGCTCCGACATTTTTTTCCAAACACCACCCGTCACTGCGACATTCCGACTGGGCACAATTTGCCGAAGAGAGGTTCACTGTGAACCTGTGTTTTCATGCGTCGCATTGCGGGAATGTGGTCACCCACTGCCCGATCGCATACATTGGCCGAAAAATTGTCCAGACTGCTCGGGGATCGTGACACACGCCGACAACAACGCATTCCATTGGTCGAAATAGAAATAGACCTCCCACATTCGATTCGAATCCGCCGCGCAGGCCCCACAAAACAAACAAAAAACGGAAACCAAACGGTTTGGTCGCCCCCATCAGTTTTTTTCCTCTCCTCCTCTCTCTCTTCGCTTCTCCTTGGCGTTGGTTGTTTTTTTTTCACACACGCCAACAGAGAGAGCGGTTGTCGTGCGTGCGTGGGGCGTCGAGTCGCGTTGCCAACTCTCCACCCTTCACAACCCAACGCGAGCGCCGAGGCTACACGCTCTGGTGCCAACGCAAACTCGTTCACTCCGGTTCCCAACAATCCATCGTTGGGCAAGCTCTCCTCCCGTCCTCTCCCCTCTTGCTCCCCCGTGGCGGGCCGCACACCCCAACTAGTCACCCTCCTCCCCTCACGCGACCTCGCGTCCTCTGCCGTCCTCCGCCATGGACATGCGCGACCGCGAGCCCAGCGGCCGTCGGCGCGCGAGCTCCAACTACTTTGAGCTCGAGGCCGACCGGCGGCGCAACAAGTCGGAGCGGTCCGAGTCGTTCAGCGCGCGGCTCACGGGGCTCGACGTCGGGAGCAACCCGACGATCCTCACGGGCGGCAAGTACAGCGTCAAGAGCGGCGGCGTGGCGATCATGAGCGCCGGCAGCAGCCTCGCACCGTCCTCGGGCGGGCTCGACGACGACGAAGTCTCGATCGACTATTGCTGCGAGACGCTCAAGCGGCTCTTTGGGTTCCAAGAAGGGTCGGTCGCGAACCAACGCGAGCACGTGCTGCTGCTGCTCGCGAACGGCAAGGCGCGGTGCAAGCCCACGGACGCGCCCGACTTCCACATTGTCGAGCTCCACAAGAAGCTCATGTCGAACTACCGCGAGTGGACCAAGTTTCTCGGCACGACGCCCATGTTTTTCAACGCGCCCGTCGGGGGCAACCTCAAGCACCAGCTCCACATGGACATTATGCTCTATTTTCTCATCTGGGGCGAGTCGGGCAACGTGCGCCACATGCCCGAGTGTATTTGCTACTTGTTCCACCAGATGATGACCACGGTGAACCAGGACCCGACGGCCCGCGGCGCTCGCCCGGAAGGATGGTTTCTCACCAGTGTCGTGCGCCCCATTTGGGCCGAGGCCGCCAACATGAAGCGCCGCAACAAGATTGGCAAGCCGCTCGAGCACGTGCAGATCCGCAACTACGACGACATCAACGAGTACTTTTGGAAGCCCCACTGTCTCACGGTCGAGGTCGACGCCGTCGGCGCCGTGCTCACCAACACGCACGGCAAGACCTTTTACGAGCACCGCAGCATCTTCACGCTCGTGCTCAACTACTACCGCATCTTCCAGTTCAACCTCATGTTCCTCATGGCGCTCATCGTGCTCGCGTTCTGCGTCACGGTCTCGCCCGACGGTGGCAAGACGGGCTTTAGCCAGTTTGGCCGCCTCGGCGACACGGTCTTCCCCTTCGAGTCGCGCGACCTCAAGCTCTCGCTCGTCTCGCTCGTGTTTGCGCTCGCGTCGCTCGGGCTCTGCAAGTGTGTGCTCGAGGTCGCCCACGGCTGGCACTTGCTGGTCTCGAAAGAGGCCAAGGCCTCGTCCTCGCGATCGTTCACGTACGGCGCGGCGCTCACGCTGCGCCTGCTTTGGAACGGCGGCTTTGCCGCGGTGTTTGGCATCATGATGTTTGTCGCGTACAACGAGGACCGCGACACGGCCCTGCTGGGCCAGTTTACGCTGCTCGCCGGCATTTTCGTGCTGCCCGGGCTGCTCGTCGTGCTCATCCAGGCGTTCTCGCCGCAGCTCATCTCGGGCACGTTCGCGGCCAAGTTTGTGCGCGAAGGTGCGAGCTCGTACGTTGGTCGCAACATCGCTCCACCCTTCTCGTACCAGATCCGCTACATCATCTTTTGGCTCTTCCTCTGGGCCGTCAAGGCGATCGTGTCGTACTTTATCCTTGTGCGCCCGCTCATGCTGCCGTCGATCGCCATTTACCAGATGGATCTGAGCGACAGCTACCAAGGCGGCGCGGTGGTGTCGTTCCACAACCTCGGTGTCATCATCTCGCTCTGGCTACCCGTTGTGTTTATCTTCAACTACGACACGCAGATCTACTTCACGATCCTCCAGGCGCTCGTTGGCGCGTTCATGGGTATGCTTATGAAGACGGGCGAGATCCGCGGCGTCAAGGAGATGACCAAGGCCTTCCGCGTCGCCCCTCAGCTCTTTGATCAGAAGATAGTGACGAGTCTCGCGCGTTCGACCGATGCCGCGGCCAACAGTTCAGAAAACTCGCGCGCCAGCGCGATCGCTGCGGCCTACGAGTCGCAGATGATGCTCCGCTTCGTGGTCGTGTGGAACGAGATCGTGAACTCGTTCCGTGAGACTGATCTCCTCGACGATAAGGAAGCCGCGATTCTCCAGTACGACATCCGCAGCAACGGCGAAGTGTTTGAGCCGGTGTTCTTGTCAGCGGGCAAGCTTGGCGAGGCACTGGAGTTGGCGATGCGCACGGCCAAGGAAGGCAAGGGTGAGTCCCAGCTGCGTGTGAGCCTTGTCGAGAGCGACTGCCTGTCGGCTATCCGTAGTTTTTACACTGCGGGCTCGTTCGTGTTGAGCGCGTTGTTTGGCAACGACGACGCCGATGTCTTGGAAGGCTTCCGCATGATCGAAGAGATCGCGAGCTCGGGGGGCTTCATGAAGTCGTTCAATGTAAGTGAGCTGCCCCGTCTCCGCCTCGCAGCACTTGAGCTTCTTGAAGCGGTCCTCGATTTGGAAGACCCAGAGGTTCCATCGCAGCACATCCAGTCCGTGAAGGTCCACAACCTGGGCGTGATCCGCAACTTTGTGACCAAGATGGAGGCATTCCTCGGCACGCTCCAGCAGTTCTGCACGGACCCGTCGCTGCAGCGCAAGTTTGCCAACACGAAGTTCTGCTCGAGCTCGAACGGTTACTTGTTTGCCGCTCGTGGCCTCGTGAACTTGTTCTTCAGTGACACGGCCATGGGTGCGGCGACGCGTGCCTGCTTGCTGCTTTCGCTCGAACGCTCGGAGGCGATGCCGCGCTGTGGTGAAGCGGAGCGTCGTCTTGGTTTCTTTATGAAGTCGCTTGTGATGGACATTCCGCAGCTTCGTGCGATCAAGGAGATGCGTTCGTTCTCGGTGGTGACGCCCTTCTACGCCGAGACCGTTTTGTTCTCGCTTGAAGACCTGAACAACCCGCTTGTGAACCACCCGATCTTCCAGAAGGTTGAGGAGGACGGCAAGAACCTGACTATTCTGAAGTACCTGAGCAAAATCCACCCTGAAGAGTGGGAGAACTTTTTGGAGCGCATTGATGTGAGCAGCGCTGATGAAGCGCAGGCCAAGCACCCACAGGAGATCCGATTGTGGGCATCGTACCGCGGCCAGACGCTCGCGCGCACGGTCCAGGGCATGATGATGTATGAAGACGCCATCAAGATTCTGCACTGGCTCGAGATTGGCTCGAACCCGAGCAAGTCGGCGGAGCAAAAGCAGCGCCAGCTCCAGGACATGGTGCGCCTCAAGTTTTCGTACATTTGCGCGTGTCAGGTGTACGGCAAGCACCGCCGCGAGAACAAGCAGCAGGCTGACGACATTGACTACTTGCTTCGTGAGTACCCGAACTTGCGCGTTGCGTATGTTGATACACTTCAGGCCGACGATGGAAACCAGATTTTCGATACGGTGCTGATCAAGAGCGAGAATGGCGAGATCGTCGAGGTGTACCGTTACCAGCTGCCAGGCGATCCGATTATTGGTGAGGGCAAGCCCGAGAACCAAAACAACGCCCTCCAGTTCACGCGTGGTGAGTTCGTGCAGACAATCGATATGAACCAGGAACACTACTTCGAAGAGTGCTTGAAAATGCCGCAGCTTTTGCTCACGGCCGATATGCATCCGTCCCGCAAGCCAGTCCAGATCATTGGTATGCGTGAACACATTTTCACGGGTAACGCCTCGTCGCTCGCCAAGTTCAAGACGTGGCAAGAGCTGGTGTTCGTCACGTTGTCCCAGCGTGTGCTGGCCAACCCGCTGTACTGCCGCATGCACTACGGTCACCCGGATGTGTTTGACAAGGTTCTTTCGATCACTCGTGGCGGTCTCTCGAAGGCAAGTAAGGGCATCAACTTGTCTGAGGATGTGTTTGCTGGTTTCAACTGCACGTTGCGCGGTGGTGTCGTCACGCACGTTGAGTTCATGCAGTGCGGTAAGGGTCGTGATGTCGCGCTTTCTCAGATCTCGATGTTCGAGGGCAAGCTCGCGAACGGTGCTGGTGAGACCTCACTCGCTCGTGAGGCGCACCGTATGGGTCAGTTCCTCGATTTCTTCCGTCTCAACTCGATGTACTACTCGCACACGGGTTTCTACTTTGCGACGTGGATGACTATCATCACGACCTTCGTGTACATGTACTGTAAGGTCTACATCGCGCTCGCTGGTGTGCAACGTGATGTCATTATCAACATGGACAAGGTCGACATCATCAAGGCGAACACGGCTCTGAAGTTTGACAAGCGTGTCTTTAACGATGCGGATTCGGTTATCAACACCCAGTTCTACATCCAGGCTGGTTTGTTCCTGTCGCTACCGCTGATTGCTGTGTACTTCGGTGAAATGGGTCTCCGCCGTGGCTTTGTCCGCTTCGTGGAGATGATTATCACGCTCGGCCCGGCCTTCTTCATCTTCCAGGTTGGCACGACCATGCACTACTTCGATAACAACTTGCTCCACGGTGAAGCCCAGTACAAGGCGACTGGTCGTGGCTTTAAGATCACACGTGAGACGTTCGTGCTACTCTACAAGGCCTATGCGAGTAGTCACTACCGCAAGGCTTTCGAGCTGGTCGGCCTGTGTCTTGTGTACTTGACGTTCGGCTCGTTTAACATTTGTGACGAGAACCCGACAGACAACAAGTCGACCTACTTCCTCTTCTGCCAGACGTCGCAGGGTTTTGGTGTCCAGACGTTCGCCATTTGGTTCATTTCCGTGCTCTGGCTCTTGTCGCCGTTCATTTTCAACACGGACGGCCTCGATTGGGAGAAGACCAAGGTGGATATTGGTGCCTGGGCGAAGTGGATGTATGCTGGCGAAGACTACAAGGACCCCGACCCGGTCATGTCTGAAGGTTGGATCGGCTGGTGGAAGGGCGAGCTCAAGCCCTTCTACAACACCAAGCCGATCGCTCGTGTGACGGTGCTCCTGCGTGAGAGTCGCCACTTCATCTTGCTGTGGTACGTCATCACACTCAAGTGGGACATGCTCTGCGTTGCCTATGTCTTTGGCGCGAGTGTTGCGTCCGTCTTTTTGTTCGGCCTCTTTGGCGCGATGAACCTGACGGCTCGCCTTCAGCCCGCGCTTCGTGCCGGCCTGTACGTGCTGTTCATCGCGGTCGCTGTGACCGCTTACTTCCTGGTCGCGTCCTATGTGCTCGATGCCGACACGAAGTCGTCGCTGTCGATCTTCTTCGGTTACATGGCGTCTCTTTACGGAATCAACGAGATGGCGCGCATGTACAGCTTCCACGACTCGTCGATTGGTACCATCGGCATGTTCCAGCAGCTCGCATTCTTCTTCGACTTCGTCTTCTGTGTCGCGATGATTATCCCGCTCTTCATTATGTCGGGCATTCCCTTCCTCAACGTTATCCAGACGCGTATGATGTACAACAAGGGTTTCTCGGAGGTCGTCTCGGCCTCGTCGCAGTACGCGTTCTCGCTCGCGGCCTTCATGGGCGTGCTCGGCGGCGTCGGCTGTGGCTGGCTGTTCTACCTCTTCACGACGCTCGAGACCTCGCCCGACTTCGTTGGATTCGTCACCACGTACGATCTCCTCAATGGCAAGGCTGGTAACGGCTCGGTGACGTATGTGTTCTACGGCGCGGCCGCCGGTGGTACGCTCATCTCGGGCGTGTTCAACTACTTCATCGGCCGTCGTCTCTCGATCGTTGGCGGTGGTCTACTCTGCATCGTGGGCATGATCTTGGTCAGCGCCGTCCCGACGTCGGGCGAGGGCTTTTTGTTCCCTGGCATTGCGCTGCTCGGTGCGGCTGTGGGTGTCATGTTGCCGACCATCTCGATGTACATTTACGAGGTATCTACCCGTGAGATGCGTGGCAAGGCGCTGCTGCTGCTCGGATTCGGCTTTATCATCGGCACACTCGCTGGCGCGTGGTTCACGTCGTCCAAGAGCTCGATGGGCTGGATCTGGCAGGTGTTTGTTGCCACGATCATCATTTCGATCGTCACGCCCATGGTGTACATCTTCCCGGAGAGCCCGTACTGGGTGTACACGCGCGAGGGCCTCGAGGCGCTCGAGCGCTGCCTCGCCGTGCTGCGCCGCAAGGAAGGCGTCAAGGCCGAGGTCGAGTCGATCCGCGCCGAGGAGGCCGTCCAGGACGAGGGCGGCGCGGCCGCGTTCAAGTTTTTCATCGGCCTGTTCAGCATTCTCGTGTCGTCGCTGCTGTTCGGCGCGCTGGACATGTACCTGTCGCAGACGTTCAGCTCGTTTGCGGACGGCCAGTACATGTTTATCAACTGCACGTCGCTGCAGTTGCTGGGCGCGCTCTTTTCGTTCTTCTTCATCGACAAGGTGGACCACCGCAAGATCATGATGGTCACGCTCATCCCCGTGGTCGTGCTCGTCGCGATCATGGGCGTGAACGTCCAGACGCGCACATGGACGGACGACAATGAGTTTTTGATGCTCCAGATCGTGGGCATGCTCTCGTACTTTTTCGCCGGCCTCGGGCTCTCGTCGGTGCTCTGGCTCACGTGCGTCGGGCTCTTTACGACCACGAAGCGGGTCATGTTTTCGACGCTCTACTTTGCGATCTTTTTCCTCGTGCCCATGCTGCCGCTCGCGATCCGCGTCGACTCGGGCACGCACGAGAACCGCGAGTACATTTACCTGTACGCGCTCGCGGGCTGCGCCGTGGTCTTGATGCTGCTGCTCATTGGCGCCGGCGCGCGCCGCAACGGCATGGTGTGTACCCCGAAGGAGGCCGAGGAGGAGCGCGCCCGCGCGCGCCGCGACCGCCAGTCGCGACGCAGCGCACGCACGCCCGGCGCGCGCAGCCGCAACCTCAGCCGCACGCGCGGGCGCTCGCAGTCGCACTACCAGATCTTTGAGTCGCCCGCCGGCGGCGCGCCGTAGAGCAGCCATCGTGGCACTCCCCATCTACCCACCTACCTACAAAACAATCCATTTGCATGTGTCTGTCTCCTCGTGTGTCTTTTTCTTTTTTTTTCGTCTATGGGATCCAAGGGTCGAACGCGAAAAGCAAGTCGCGGTTGAAGACGGTGGTGAGTGGGTGCATTTTAAATTAGGTGTGGAAATTCGACGGGCACAGGATCCAGATACATCAAAAGGGTGTGGGGTGCGGACTTCATTCGTCCGGAACCGAGGCGCGTGTGTGTGTGGGGGGAGGGGGGAGGGAGGGCTCTGGGTCGTAGTCATCAAGAGAGAGAGAGACGGGTTGGCTCAGCTGGCCACCTCGTGGCTCGCGGTCTTTGGGTCGTTGGCGGCGTTGGCGCCGTTGCTGCAGCTCTCGCGGCCGCGCAGCATGAGCGGCGGAGGCGGCGACAGCGACCGACGCGGCTCGCTCGTGCAGTTGACGCTAATGCTGATGCTGAGCCCGAGCGCGTCGCCCGGCGACTTGGCCGTGCCAGTGGACGAGGCCGCCGGTGGGGGCAGCGCGCTTTCCGGCACGATCTGGGGCGACGACGACGCCGACGACGCGTTGGACGGCGACCGCTCGGGGCTGAAGTACACGGGCCGCGCCGGGATGGTCTCGGCGGGCCGCTCGCTAAAGTGGACGCGCTTGGCCATGCCGTCGTCCTCGCCCGGAGCGTCCTCGTACGTGGGGGGCGACTGCGGTGGCTGCGAGGGCAGCCCCGCCGACTGGGCGCGCGAGCGCTTGCGGCCGGGCTCGCCGCGGCCCTGGAGCAGCAGCGTGGTCGGCGCCGTGAGCGCGAACGCGCCCGTGGCGCTCGAGTCCTCCGACTGCGTGCGCCGTATCAGCGTGCCGGTCGAGGCCGCGGCTTCCATCTGGCGCGCGGGCGGCAGCGCCGCGGCCATGGGGTCGTCGCCCTCGGCGTCCGCAGCCTTGTGCGAGAGCGGGATGGAGAAGCCGAGGCGGTACGACAGCGCGCGGTTGAGCAGCGTGTTCTGCTCGACCTCCATCTCGTCGGGCGCGAGGCCTATCCGCGACTGCACGCGCTCGATGATCTGCTCGCGCGACTCGAACGACTGGACAGTTTGCCACACGGCGGTCAGTAATGCGTTCTCCCCCATCCACACAAGAAACCAACAACAAAGCGTACCTTGAAGGCGTACGTACGCGAGGACGCGCCAAAGCGGATGGTCGCGCCGTGGACAATGAGCGTGGGCTGGAGCGCCTGGAGGCGGATGTCGTCGACGAACGAGCCGTGGCACGAGCCGAGGTCCACGAGGTAGGCGGCGCCGTCCTTGTGGTGGATGATGGCGGCGTGGAGCCGCGACACGGAGCAGTGGTTGAGCACGATGTCGCAGGCCACGGCGTTACGGCCTATCAGGTACACGGGCTTTTGGTCCACCGTGTAGGTCGCGAGGAGCTCGTGGCTCTTGAACACGTCGAGCAGCGCGATCGCGCGCGGCTTGAGCGGCAGCGTCCACGGCGGCGACGTGAACGGGAACGTCGGCGGCGCCAGCGGCGCGAGGAACTTGGGCGTCGCGGGCGTGGTCGTCGCGAACGCGCCGCTGAGGTTGAGCCGCAGCGCGTGCTCCATTGTGGGCGGAGGGGAGGGGAGGGTCCTCCCGGGGGAGGAAGGGGGGGACGCGGAGAAAGGGAAGTCGCGATCCGCCGCCGACGCGAGGAGAGCAATCCGCAAGTGGGGGGAGCGAGGCAGGTGACGTACGCGCGCTGTGCACGGCGGCGCAGAGGAGGAGGGCGACGGTGGTCACGTGCGGACGATTTTCGGGCAGAACGGATGATGGCACGGTCGCCGGGTTGTGCTGACTTGCGGGCCGACTCGGGGAAGGGGAGACGGCCCTTCCCCTTGGACGCCCGCCGTGCCTCCTCCCGGGCGCTGCCTTGCTGCCCGCAAAAAGCCGTTTTGGGAACGTCGTTTCAGCCAATACACGGCGTAAAAGGGGTAGGGGACAAAGAGAAGAGACAGTCACAACCGCAGGCAGGTGGTTTGGACGGTCGGAAGTGATCGAATAAGGGATCAGGGTGCGTACGTGGAAGTGAAATGAGATTTTTAGAATCGGCATAGACGAGAATACGCGAAGCTGCAGGTGCTTGGTGTTGTCAAGTTGGCGAGCCAGTTGCTGGGTTTTCTCATCGCGCCTTCCGCAAATAGCCGCGTCGTCCGATTGCGAGGTGGCGGAAATGGGACAAAACCCGTCCCCCCAAATCCAGCACCCAACGACCCAACGGCGCGACCTAGATTAAGTTCCTAAAATAGGATCAAATCGCGTGCGTGCGACAGCCCCTTCCCACCCGGCCAGATCAACAAAGCGACACCATCCGCCAGAAATCACGATGGAAGAGTGCGTACGCGCCCGCCCATGGAGGGAGACCAGGAGACACGTGGGAGCATGACGCACTGATCTATTGCATACAACAGGACGCCCGCCGACCGCCTGCGCCGCGACGAGGAGGTCAAGCAGCGCATCAGCGAGAAGCTCCAACAGTCGGGCGAGCGCGAGAAGCTCAAGGAGCTGCTGCGCCACAAGCTCATCGAGTGCGGCTGGCGCGACGAGATGAAGGCCCACTGCAAAGGTGCGGTCCACTGGAGGGAAACCAGACTGGGCGGTGGTGATGACTGATTTCGATGTGGTATGGGGGCATTTGGCAGAGGTGATCCGCACCAAGGGCATCGACCAGGTCACCGTGGACGACCTCATTGAGGAGATTACGCCCAAGGCGCGAGGTGCGTTTGCTCATGATTAGTGCGCCAGATGTGCTGCGATGCCCGGATGTGGGCTCTAAGTTGTGTGACTAAGTGTGGCTCTTTCCACGAGTAGCCGCCGTGCCAGAGAGCATCAAGGGCGACATGCTCGACAAGATCAAAGCGTTCATCGAGAAATCGGCCTAATATGACCGAGCAATGTATTCTGTATTTCCCTTTTGCACTGGTACAGTGGACTCATTGGCCATGGCTCGTTCGATCCAATCCCCGCGCACGATGGTGGGCACACCTCGGCTGTGTTTGTGGCTGTTCATGTCTTATCCATTGCGTGAAGGAGTCCACTGGCTTGCATGGCGGGGGCCCATTTCGCAATGGCAGTAAAGAGAGATCACTCGGCTCTTGGATATCGCACATGCCCACAACCCACCCCACCTCTCTCCACCTTGGTGATCTCTTCACATGGCTACACAAACCACGAGTTGGTATCACTTAGTTACGAACCTGTTATGGTTTCCACAGGTGATACAAACTGTTTACGGAAACTAGATGGGCACCCCCGAGATAACCGCTCAACGTCACTTCCTTCCTCCGCTCATGACGGCGCCGGCCGCGACGCCCCAGGCGAGTGCCGCGGGGCTCAAGCAGCGGCGCAAGAGCAAGGCGCACCGCAAGGCGTCGGCCGCTTCGCTCCAGATCGCGGCGGCGCTCGGACCGCTGGAGACCCACCGAAATGGCGCGTCCGCTCCTCCTCCTCCTCCGCCTCCTCCTCCACCTCCTCCTCCGCCCAAGCCGCGCGCGCTCGCGACGCTGCTCAGCTCTGGCGGCTCGTCGCCGTCGCCCAGCCGCCCGTCGACGCCGCTCAAGCACAGCCGCCTCGCGCTCGACCTGCCCATCTCGCCGCTCAAGTCGCTCATGCGCGACGACGCCAAGCCCTCGGCCATGTCGCCCACGTCCATGCAGCGCATGCAGCGCCTCCACAACCTCCACATCCAGACCGACGTTGGCGCGGCGCCGTCGCCCCCGGCGTCGCCCACGGCCGCCGACAAGCGCCTCCTGGCGCGGCCCGCGGCCCAGCAGCCCTTTCGGCTGGCCGACTTTTTGTACAAGGAAGTGTTTGGCGTCCACGACATCAAGTCGAGCGACGCGGTCCACCAGGAGCGCGTGCAAAACTTTTTGGTCGTGCCGTACAACACGGAACAGCTCTTTGCGTTCGGCGTGTTTCTCGCGCTCGACAGCTTTCTCTACGTGTTTACGTATCTGCCACTGCGGATCCTCTTTGCCTGCGGCTGCGCCGTGACCTCGGTCTCGTTCCACACGCGCGTGTTCCGGCGGACCCACTTTTACGACCTCATGGTCGCCGTTCTCATCGCCGTCGGCACGAGCGTGCTGTGGCGCGTCGACATGTCGCGCATGTACCATGCCATCCGCGGCCAGGCCATGATCAAGCTCTACGTGCTCTTCACGATGATCGAGATCTTTGACCGGCTCTTCGCGTCGCTCGGACAGGACGTGCTCGACTCGCTCTACTTCACGGCGCGGTTCCAGCCGCGCCGCGTCGGCCGCATGGCCATGGACTTCGGCGTCGCGCTCGTGTACGTCGTGCTCCACGCGCTGCTGCTCTTTGCCCAGGTCGTGACCATCAACGTGGCCATCAACTCGAGCAACACGTCGCTGCTCACGCTGCTCATCTCCAACAACTTTGCCGAGCTCAAGGTGCGTTCTGTTTTGATCCGGACCCGAGTGTTGCGTGTGGATCGGATGGCTCAGTATGGGTTTTTGTAGAGCTGCGTGTTCAAAAAGTTTGAGGAACAGAACCTCTTCCAGATCGCGTGTAGCGATATCGTCGAACGCTTCAAGCTCATGCTCATCATCGCGCTCATCCTGCTCCAGTCCAACGCGCGCGACGTCGCCTACGGCACGGTATGAATGAATCGTTCTTCTCAGGTCTGTTGGGTCGTGCGCTCATCGAATGTTTCTCTTATTTTCTAGACCATGGTCATGCTGGCCGAGATGGTCATTGACTGGCTCAAGCACGCGTTCATCACCAAGTTCAACCAGATCCCGCCGTCGGTCTACTCCAAGTTCATCACGATCCTCTGCCGCGACCTCACGGGCTGGAAGAACCAAGACACGATCCTCGACCACACGCACCACGTCTCGCGACGGCTCGGGCTCGTGTCGCTGCCGCTCGCGTGCGTCGTGCTGCGCATGGTCAGCAAGGCGCTCTACGATGGTGCGCCGCTCGCGCTCGCATCACCCAGCGGCGTGCTCATCACGCTCGCCTTCTTTCTCTGCCTCGCGGCCTTCAAGACGCTGCTGAGCCTCGTGCTCATGATCTACGCCTGCCGCTCCGGACGTCTGGATGACACGCGGCCCAAGAGCCCGCGAGCCGTGCGCCAGCTCGAGTCCATCCAACGCTACAAGTTTTAACCACGAAGTGAGACGTGAGGGTCATGCTATCCTGTATGTCAGTGTTTTACTACGTGGTGTGGTGAGTTCTCTTTCTGTCGCTGCTACTGCGTCACTATTTTTTTTCTTTGTGTTCTTCATCTTCTGCTTCGTCTTCATTCCTAACATCTTTCATTCGTCGCCGTCATCGTCATCGTCCTACAAAAGCGGTCTGCTCGACCGTGCTACGTCGCACATGTGCAGATGTCCGCTACTTCTTTCAAAACAAAAATGTGTCGCATGAGAATGGAGAGAAAGCATGGTGTGCGATGGACGTCATAGACGGGGTCTTCCTTTGCCTTGGACATACTGATACAGTTTACTTGTACATCGCGTTGGTCGGTCCGCCAGAGCCGGCACACGTGCTCTCTCCATTCTTCCTTCCTTCATCTCTTCATTCGTCGTCTACATGCGGCCGCCATTGCTCATCATCGGCGCACCGCCGTGGAGGCCCAGACCGAGCGAGCCAGCGCCGGGCGGCGACGCGAATGGCATGTTGTACGACGCGTCATACTGGTGGTGCTGGTGCTGAGGCTGGTGGTGGGGGTGCGCTTGGTGGTGCTGCGGTTGCGGCGCATACGACATGCCGCCCATAGCGTAGCTCGCGCCCAGCGCCGCCGGCTCAAAGCCCAGGTCAAGGTTAAGATCCATGTGGGGGAACCGTTTGAGAATCCGTGCCGTAATACGGCGGCCGCCGGACGTGTTCTTCATCGCGGGCAAATGCGGGCGGATCGCCTTCACGAGAGCCAGACACTGGTCCTCCGCCGACACGCTCAACGCGCGCTGGACCACATAGTTGGCAAACTGGTCCTGCAGCATCTTCTGCATCTTCGGGCAAAGCGTGATCTCCTCGACGTACTCCTTCAGCACAGCTGGCGGCGCCTTCTCGAGGCACTTTTCGATCACGTTGGAGCTAAACTTTTGCACCGAGAGCTCAAAGACATTGCCCAGCGGCTTGACAATCACGCCGTACGCTTCCTCCGCCGTGCATGAGTCGAGAACATACTGGACAACATAGTTGCCGTACGGGTCCTGCATCAGCTTCATGGCCTGCTTCTCGACCTGCGTGATCACCTCGCGCTTCTGCTGGTCGTTCGCCGCGTCCAGGCAGCGCTGCAGCACGCAACAGCCGTGGCGGTGCGTTCCGACAGTCGTGCACTCCTTGCAAACGGCGTCAAATACAAACTGGTTGTACTCAGGCTTCATGAATTGGAGTGCGCGCTGGATTACATGGTTGCCGTTCGAGTCGATACACAGTCGCACGGCGTCGTCCTTGAGCGCTTCGACAATCAAGTCGGGCAGGTTCACGCGGCGCAGTTCGCTGCCATCGCTCGCGAGCTCCACGACCTGCGCAGACGTCGCACACACTTCAACGACCTTCTGGACCGACCGCGTACCGTGCAAGTTAAGAGCGGCCGCGACCAAGTGGCCACTCACGCGACGCACAATCTCCAGTCGCTGGAGGGGCTTAGCGCGCTCCAGCAGCTTCTGGAAGAGGTAGTTGCCAAATGGGTCCACCATCATCTCGGCCAAGTGGTCCATGGCTTCCGCGTAGATCAGATCGCACAGCGCCTTGCGCTCGTCATAGTACTCGAGTTGCTCCTGTAGCAAGCGGCAGCCGTTCTGGTCCTTCGACATGGAAAAGACGCGGCCCTGCACGTCTTCAAGCTTGAGCATCGCGTCCACGGGGGCAACTTGGGCAGCACTCACAGCCATTGCGAGGCTGCTTCCTGGGAGCCCACCGAGGGCATGGTGAGCCGACGGGTGTGGCGCCATCGTCAACGTCGCCGACGACTGCTGGCTGTGCATGTCGGCTCCGCCCATTCGGTAAGATGTCCGACTAGAGCCGCCGCGAGACACGTAAGAAGATGACGTGGCCGATGACGACGACGAGTACGCATCATACTCGTGGCTTCCACCGTGGAGCGGTGCGAGCCCGCCGTGATGTTGAAGGTGGTGCGGCGAGGTCGCGGGAGACGCGTGCGCCACATGGTAAGACTGCGACTGCTGCGGAGACTGCTGTGGCTGGTACGGCGACGCCGAGTGCTGCGGCTGGTGGTGCGCGAACTTGCACTTGTTCCCCATGCGGCAGTGGCCCTGCAGGAAAAACTTGCACTGCTTGACAACATAGTGGCCCCCGACGCTCGTGTGCGGCGACGGCGGCGGCGACGACTCCATCATCATCATGCGGCCCGACGACGACGAGCCGTACATCGACTGCGAGCGTCCGTAGCCGCGTTGGGCGGGCCCCGCGCGGTGGCCATGTTGCTGATGCTGGTGGTACACTTGCTGGGACTGCTGCTGGTACTGGTGCGACGGTTGCTGTTGCTGAGGCTGCTGCTGCTGCTGGTAGTGCCCAAAGCCCGATGGGACGCTCGCGTGCAGCGACTGCATCGAGTACGGTGACTGCACCGGAGCTCCGTACGGCGATTGCTGGACATTGGGCGACGATCCCCACGACGAGTGTTGCTGCTGCACCTGCGGCTGGGGTCGCACGCTGGCTCCGTACGCGTCGCTCGCGTACCGGTAGTTGCTGCTACTCGTCGAGGTACTGGCGGCGGCACCGTATCCATATGCATGTTGCTGCGACTGCTGCTGCTGAGGCTGATGGTGAAGAGCTGCCTGCGACTCTGCATAGTAGTACGCCGCGGCCGACGAGCTCGAGCCGCCACCCAGCATCTCCTGGCTACTGGTCGACGACCATTCGTCGTCCGTGTCGACTGCCGGCGGACTGTGGCTCAGCAGGTACCCGTACGACGCCGTCGCAGCCGTCGGCGCGACGTTCAGGCCCCCAGCCGACGACGACGACGAGTCCTTCATGAGGCTGCGCTCGGCGTCGCGCGTGTCCAGCTCGAGCGGCTGGGACGACACGGGCACCATGGGCTGCTGGCTGATGGCGACCACGCTCGCGCCGCGCGCGCCGCCCGCCGTGCCAACAGCCCCCGGGAGATCGTGGCGGCGTGGCGGAAGCCGGTGCGGAGGCGGCACGGTCGGGTGGTCGTCGTCGAGCGCCATCTTGAGAAAGCCGCCGCCCAGCGCCTGGCTCGGCGACTGCGACAGAAACATCTCAATGCTGTTCTTCCGGCGCCCGCCCGAAAGCACCGACACGCGGGCCCGCGCAGCAGCGGCCGCCACCGAAGAGGCCGAGGCCGAGGACGCCGGTGCGCCCAGCGACACGCCGCGCGCGCCGAGTGGCGGCGGTGGCAGTCCGACGCCAACGTCACTGGCGCCGCTGGCAGTGCCGTCGTGGGACGTCTGGTTGGTCGGCGAGACCGTGCGTGGCGGCAGAATCTCGTTGTTGTCGGCGGCGTCGTCGGTCGACGAGAAGAAGTCGCCGTCGCTGCGCGCGCCAAAGTCAGCAAACCGGAAAAACTTGGACGGCTCGAAGCTGCCGGCCGCCGCGGCGGACGTCGTCGCGGTCGAGGAGGACGACGCAGAGGACGAGGCGGCCGCCGTGCCCACGGGGGATTCGCTCGTGTCGTCCTCGTAGACCGTGGACGAGAGCGACGACGCCGAGTCGACGCGTTTGCCGGTGGCTGCCGCGGCGTCGTGGGCGGTCGTCATCTTCATTGCCGCGGACGGGGTGGCGGACGAGGAGGAGGGGAGCGGAGGCACCTCAGCTGCACCAAACTCCATCAACACGCCGCCGCTACTACCGCGCATGGGGGGGGCGGGCGGGGGGAGAGGCGAACGTGGAGAGACCGAGGTACCTGTGCGCTGGTCACCCTTCGACGAGACCACGGGGGAGGAGCGGAGCGGATTCCTGAATGAGGGAGGCGAGTCCTCCGTGGCGGGCGCGGGTCGGCGGGAGCGCGTCCTGTCGCGAATTTCCGCTGCGTGGGCGCGGAAAGAAGCGCGAGAACGCGACGAGGCGGAGGGGAGGAGGAGCGGCGAGGGGGGGGCGCTCACTCACACACACACACACACAGACGCTGCTCTTGAGA
>JAADVT010000653.1:0-18639 GCA_023335895.1 Pythium rishiriense
AAAAAAAAAAAAAAGATGATGCGCGGTGGTCGTCTATCGAAGATCGTCGACGCCACCGCACACGATTGGGCTCTGTCTCTTTCTCTCTCTGTGGGTTCGTGGTGGATGTGCGAGTGGCGTGTATATGCAGGAAAGGATGGATGGGGTGGTGGGGGCGTCGCGAGGTCTCAGTTATGAGATCTCGAGCGCCTCGCGCACATCGATCTTGCAGAGACGCACGGCGCCGAGCATCTGCTCGGGCAGCTCGGCGTCCTCTTGGCCTTCAAGCACGTACCCAAAGTCCACGACCATGTTGCGGAAGTGCTCGGACACGCCGACGAGGCCCTTGCGCGCGACGAAGTTGAACTCGTGGGCATCCACGTCGACTTCGAAGTAGCCGTCGCCTCGGTAGAAGCGGTGCTGCGGGCGAGTGAGGATCGGCTGGCCATTGTAGGTCTCCAGCAAATGGCGCTCCGTGCGCCCCAGCTTTTGTTCCTGCGGGTTGACAACGATACCGATGGCCTTGAAGCGATCGCGCTACAAGGAAGAATGCATACACACATCGTCTTAGGGACAAAGCAGAATCAACCGCGAGTTGTGAAGCGATGGCTCCACTCACCACCGAGCTGTTGTCTTGCATGAAGTTCTTGAGCAGCTGGGTTTTCAAGATTGCATTGTGCAAACAGGTCAGGTGAGTAGGTGGTCAAGACGCTACAGGATCCTGCTCACGAAGATGACTCACTCTCACGGCTTGGTGGCTGGGTTCGTGCTGGTTGAGCTGCTCGCGAACCTCTTTAGGGATCGCAAAGAAACTCACGAAGTTGAACCCTTCGCCGTTGCCCTGCTTCTCACCCCAGAGTGGGTTCGACGGCTGGTAGCTCGGAACCTGGCAATTGACGATGAACAGGTCAAGCGGCCCATCCTCTGGTTTGAGGTTGCCCAGGTCAATGATACTGGCAATGTTATCGATCTTGGAGGGTGACTGTAGGAGGAGAGATCATGTTAGATGCGAATACCAACCCTCGCGGTTGTATAACAAACGGACCCTAAAGATGTCGACAGCGACGAGGTCCAGAAGACTCTCTTCAGATGGCGCCTTGATCTTTGTTTTCCTGTAGTTCGGGCCTTGCCGAACATGGTAACGTGTACCACTAATTTGCGTCCAACAACCATCAACAAACGCTGCCGGTGCAGGCGGGCACATCTTGACCGAGTCACCAGCCTTTGCCTTGACTCCGTTCACAACCCCAAGTAACTTTGTTGGCTGAAAACTCGAAGACGGTATCTTGTCGATCCGCGGTAGCGTCTGCTTGCGCGGCGAATCGCAAGCACGCGGAGAGGCGCCCCCACTGGTAGCACGAGGTGAGCCTCCCGCACTCGACAGCGCACGATCAACGTCAGCCGCTAAGTCGTCGGATACCGAATGATGTTCTTCGTCTAGGATACAGTGTGCCTTGGTTGCCACAGGAGGTGGTTTACGGATCCAAAGCATCCAAACGAAGTACACGTTCATGCCCAAGAGTGAAGCGTACATCCACTCAACGCTCCCGTACCGCACTATCGCGAAAAATGGATTGAGAACAAGAAGACCCACCATGGTTTGGCGAAATGTTGGTCGCGGGACTGGTTTCTCGTCATCTTCAAGCGTGGGGAGGAAAGGTTTGGTTCGAACTGGCCTCTGGTTGAGTAGCTCCTCACTTGTCACGATTGGAGGTGGTACATTTCGCGTTAAGGAAACAGTCGAATCTATCGCGCTGTCTGTTACAGATCGCTTCGACACGCCACTCTGTGCCGGCGATGGTGTTCCACCGGTTATGCTCATCTTCCGTGGACTCAAGATTGCCGAAATGGCGCTAGTCCACTCCCGAAACTCCTGGTTTGTATCGGCACATATGAGGAAAGAATGACTCGCATCGCACACGGTGAAACAGAAGGGCGTCGGCACATTGCGCGGTAAATCGCCCTGGATGACCAAAGAAGCGCCTGGCTCTTTCAGATGGATCACGCCATGTGAGTCTTGACGAAAAGGTACAGCCTCGGGAAGAGACTCATGACGAAAGTACTTGAGAAAGCCTGTTTCGCTGTCCAGCACAAACCAGCGCTGATTCCAACGTTTCCGCTTCCATGAGCCCGAACTCTGCTTGAACAGATAGCCAACACGAATTGGTCCTCGCTTGATCGATCCGGGGTGGATGTTGTCACCGTCGTGGACGAAACGTGACGGCGAAGATGGAGCAGAGAGTGGTAATGAAGTTTGTTTGTGGACCAGCCTCTGAGATATGGGAGATTTCGGCGCAGCGCCATCAACAGCAACACCTGAACCCCTGGCTGGAGCGCGTGGAGCTACTGCTGAAAGCGCTGAGTCTCGTCCCTGGTTCTCCTTGTCAGTGCATTGCCGAGTCAACGGCTCCACCGGGGCAGCAATACATGGTATCGGCGATGCCAGCGCTACCGCACTCGAGCCTTGGGCCGACTCGACCATCTATGTTGCCCCTCGAGCAGACGCCACTCACCACTGTTCCCCTCACAATCCACTACCACCCAATGGTCCCTCTGTGACGACAGCGCTGTCGAGCGCTTTCTGCGAAGCAGCGTATCAGCTTGAGTGGTTTCAGCCGCCGTGCCCAAATCTATAGTATATCCGAATAACCGCAAGTGTTTCAGGTTTCAAAACCTCGCACCAAACCTGATGGGTAACAATCAACTTGGGAGTCTATTCCGAGCGCTCTCGGCCTTCCTACAACCGTTGACACTGCTGACGTCACTCTATTTCAAGAGCTTACGGAAGGCCACGAATGACTTTGCATTCTCAACCCGATCACCAAGCACAGCGTGCTCCGCATCTTCCTTCAGCAATGTTGCGTATGCAAAGGAGCGAGATCCAGGTGGGACTTGAAGGTAATCGAGGATATTGGTTGCTGATTCCGGGATCACCGGTTGCAGGAGAATAGCTACAACCGCACACACACAATATCAGATTGCAACCCCACCTAGCAGTAAAAAGCTTCGTTAATCGTACCCGCCATGCGCACACTGTCGATCGTGAGGTTCAGAACTGTGTCAAGGCGCTCCTTCAACTGCCGATCATCTGGGTTCGCGCGTAGTTGTTTGGCCAAGACCCACGGCTCATTAACCGTGAAATACTTGTTGACCTCGTAGAGGTAGAAGATGATCTCCTTGATACCGGCACTAAACTGTAAATCAAACATCGTTGCCGTTAGCTTGTGCTGCAACAGCGCCGTAGCGAAACCCAACTACTTACATCTGGGGTCTCAAAAAGGTCTGCCACTTTCACAGCCAGCGCCCGTCCGTGCGCTACGAGTTCCTGGTCCTCTGCTGTAAGCTGCTGAGGTCGTGGCGGGAGCTCCCCTGTTTTCAGAAACGACTTGGCGGTGCTTCTGGACACAAGATTTCCCAGCGTATCCGCCAGTTCATTGTTCACTCGCTCTTCGAGGATCGTTGTGCTGAAGTCGCCATCGTCATTTAGCACACCTTCCCGAAGCAAAAAGTACCGAATGAAGTCGGCGCCATACGTTGCAATCGCTGCGTGCGGGTCCACAACGTTCCCGAGGCTCTTCGACATCTTCACGTTGTCGACAGTCCAGTGCGCATGGGCGACAATTTTCTTGGGCAGGGGTAGCCCGGCGGCCATAAGGAACGCCGGCCAGTAGATTGCGTGGAATTTGATGATATCCTTGCCCACAATATGGTAGTCGGCGGGCCAGTGTTGCGCTGTCTCGCCTGGGTACCCCGCGCACGTGAGGTAGTTTGTCAATGCGTCAAGCCACACGTACACACAGTGCTGGTCATCGCCTGGAACATCGATGGCCCAGCGAATCTTCTCACGTAATCGTGAGACCGACACGTCGCGAAGCCCCGCGGCGACAGTTGCGCGCACTTCGTTGAAGCGGCTCTTGGGCACGACAACGTCCGGGTTCGCGTCAAGCCACGCGAGCAGTTGGTCCTGGAACGCCGACAACCGGAACTTGTAGTTTTCCTCGCGCAGCTTCTCGACCTTGTGGCCGCTCTCCTTGGACACTTTGAACGTGTTGCCCTGCGCGTCCGTGCGGTCCTCCACCTGGAGCTCCGTCAGGAACGACTCGTCCGACTTGCAGTACCACGACTCGTGTTCGCCCAAATAAATGTGGCCGTTGTCCTGGATCGCGCGCCAGAGAGCGTGGACCGCGGCGTGGTGGTCGCGCTCACTCGTACGGATGAACCGGTCGTAGTCGACGTTGGCCTCGCCGAAGATGGCGCGGAAGCGGCTCGAGACGTCGGCGCAGAACGCCGCGTAGTCGGTCGTGCCGCTGGCCTCGGCGGCCTCCTGGACCTTGAGCCCGTGCTCGTCCGTGCCTGTCGTGAAGAGCACGCCGCGCTCGCGCACGCGGTGCCAGCGCGCGAGCGCGTCGGCCAGCACGGCCGAGTGGACGTGGCCGATGTGCGGCGACGCGTTCACGTAGAAAATAGGCGTCGTGATGAACACGCTCTTGGGTGGTGTCGTCTGGTCGGCGACGGACATGGCACGCACGTGAGCCAGGCGCCGCGCCATCGGCGCGAGCGTCCGGGACGCGAGCAGCCGCATCTTTCCCCTCTTGGCTTCTTCCTCTTGGCGTGTGTGAGGCCACGGATTTGTGCAGGGGAAACGTGATGCAGCGGAGTGATGGTCCCTTCAACGCACTTAGTAGATGCGAACTTAGTGGACAGCCCGCCCCTGCGATACAGCAATAAATTGGAGCAACAATTGATTGTTGTGGGGGAAAGCGAACACCATGGACGTGGAGGATGCCGACGCGGCGCTGACATGGGAGGCGCTCGAGAGCGTCGGCAGCGATAGCGATGCGCATGGCAGTGCGCACGTCTTACCCTCCCACGAGGGAAGCGGTGGCGCCGCGCGTGGCGTCGACCACGGCGCTCTGGACGACGCCGACGCGTTCGCGTCGCTCGACGAGCTGCGGGCGTTCGCGGCGCCGGGCGGGCGCTCCAAGCGCAAGAACTTCAGCAAGCACCTCCAGCTGCTGTGTCTCGAGCGGTACGCGGCCCACGCGCGCGCCCACGGCCGGCTGCCCGACCGCAGCGCGTGCGAACTGCTGCTGCTCGAGAGCTTTGCGCAGTTTGTGCGCGAGGGCGGCAGCGACGCGCACCCGCGGCTCGCGCACGCCGAGTTCCTCAAGCTCGTGCGCAACCGCAGCGCCGAGCGGCAGCGCCGGCTGCGCGACCAGCCGTCGGGCGAGCCGGGAAGCCACGAGGGACGGCGGTGCGTTTTGTTTTATTGTTGTTGAGATGGATGGCGGAACACGACAGAGTGGATGACGGGCGACTCTGGTGGACTAGAGGGAAGAAGAGGAAGCGTGCGGATGCGTACGACGCCAAGATTGACGCGCTGATCGAGGAGATTGACCGTGCGCGACGGTCCCCATCTGCGGAAGCCCAAGCGGACGGCTCGGAGGACTCGACAGCCACCGCTGATGATATCCTTGACAACATTTTACGGATACAACAAGAGACGCAACTACTGCAGCGAGAGATGTCCGAGCGGCTCGCGCGCCTGCAACATCAGTGCGACCAGCACGAGCCGTCCAGCGCCAGTGTGTGATCGGCAAAAGCACTATCGCAGTGACGAGGTGTACATTCATAAGCACCCCCAGTCGGACCAAAACCTGAAGCATGCTCCTACGAATGGGATCTGCTGGGTACGGATCTACTCGGGCTTACGCGAAGCAGCGCAGTGGCTTGAGGTTGGGCATCGCGTCCATCGGAGAAAACGCTGCGAGCATGGGCTCGTTGGCGTATCGCCAGTCGCTGAGCAGCAGGCCTTCCTGAGAGAACCCGCGTTCATTCCGTGGGTTCCAGTCGTAGCCGCTCTCCGGGTTGAGCGACCATACGTACCCGCCCGAGAATCCCGTGCGCATCAGCAACTCCACGGTATATCGCACGCTTCGCTGGATGGTCTTTTGAGGGTGGCGGTCGAGCGTGTAGAGTCCGCCGAACTCGCCCAGCACGATCGCTGGGCTCGTCGGGTTTTTTGCGAGGTAGCCAAACATAATGTCGAACATCGTGCCCACATTCTCACGCAGTTCGTTGTCCGAGAGCTCGACAAAGTTGGGGCCAAAGTACGCTTCGGTGGGCCACACGGCAGGCGTGTAAAAATGGGGCGCGAACACCACCTTGTTCGCGATCGAGAGCGTCACTGGGTACTGCTTGGCCTTTGCCAGTCCGCCACCCCACCAGTCGCCAAAGCCGTAGCTGTGGCCGAAGCTGTTGGTGAACTGGTGGCTTTCAGAGATACCCTCGACAAAAGCGAGCCAGTTAGGGCAGCCATTGAGCATGCGGTTGCCAATGCGCACAGCAGCAGCCCGGAAGTCGGAGCCCGAGTTGTCACCCCAGGTCGCCCACGCCGGTTCGTTCTTGAGATCGATTCCAATGACGTTGTAGTACTCGTTGGAGCACAGGCTTTGGGTCAGAATGTCAATGCCCTGGAGGAAGCGCTGCTCCGTGATCTTGTCGCTGTACCAGAGCATGCCGATATCCGTGGCTGTGAGCGTATGGATATCGAGCAGCACAGAGATCTGACGGTATGCGAGCGCCTTCACGATCGACTTGATCATGTTCAGATAGTTGTCGGTCTTGATCGCGCGGTTGGCCGTCGTGTTCATGAGCCCCTTGTCCGGCACGATGTTGTTGAGTAGGCTCTCCATGCAGATTGGTAGGCGCACGCTGTTAAAGTTGTTGCGCTGAAGGAACGCAGCGATCGAATACTATGCGCCACAACACGTGTGAGAGCCACAATCCCTTCGACTGTACGGCAAGCACCCGAGACATACCACCGTGGAGCCGTTGTTTTCGTTGTACCACATGCCCAGAGGGATCGTCGCACCACTGCAATATGAGAATACTCTTCGTTAGTTTAAGGCTCCATTTCAAACCTGAGAGATCCGCTGACGTACGTTTCCATGCCAAACCTACGAGCACATCACATGATTAGATCATGGCACCTCGGGGGAAATGCAACACGTATGCTTCCACGCACCAGTTGATGCCCTTAATGGCCATGGGCTCTTCGACACCGCCAGGGCCGACTGCGTAGATCGCGTTGTTCTTGCTGATGTAGTTGGGTAGCTTGCAGTCTGCTCAAACAAATTCTGTGAGCTCGACATCACAGTGCACGCCATCCTCCGGGAGATCGAACACTCACTCTGCGTCGGGTAGGCAGATGGGTTCCCCACGACGCCGTTCTCGCTCGGTAGATCACTCTGTGACTTGGCGAGACCCCCGTTGATGTAGCCCAGCGGCAAGTTCGCGGGGCGTGGCGCCGGCGCGGGTATGGTCAGCGTGATCGATAGAAAGCCCGAGATCGCGCCAACGTTGGCCTTCATCGTGCCACGGCCCGATTTGAGCCAGCACGTGCCTCCGTTGTAGTTCGTCCACGTGAATGCACCACAGCCGCCAAACTTCCGGCACTTGTCGCAACAGTCGTACACGGACGCACCAGGCGCACTGCCGATGTCGCCTTCGGTGTAGTCCACATCTTGGTAGAGTTCGGGGCACGTGGTGGTGGGCGTCGGCGCCACCGTCACGGGTGGCGGTGTTGTGGTTGGCGCTGCCGTCGTCGCAGGCGGCGTAGTGGTTGGCGCCGCCGTCGTCACCGGTGGCGCCGTGGTGGGGGCGCTCGATCCGATCACGGCCGAGACGACGCCGGCCTTGGCGACGGTCGTGCCCTTGTTGCTCTTGAACCAGCACGTACCGCCGTTGTAGTTGCTCCACGAGAACGCTCCGCAACCGACACGCTGGCCGCATTTGGTACAGCAATCTGTAGCACCCGTGCCAGGTACGTTGCCGATGTCGTTGCCCACGTAGTCGACGCCCGTCTCGACAGCTGCGCATGTGGTCACAGCGGGTGCGCTCGACGGGCTCACGACGGCTGACACCACGCCTGTCGTGGTTTTTGTCTCGCCCTTGGCGCTCTTGAGCCAGCACGTCCCGCCTTGGTAGTTGCTCCAGGTGTAGGCACCACAGCCGATGCGCGTGAGGCACATCGCACAGCAGAACTCGGCGCCCGAGCCAGGGACGTTCGCGATGTCGTTGCCCACAAAGTCGACGTTGGTCTGCGGGGCTTCGCACGTCGTCGCGATAGCAGCTGGCGCCGCCGGCACCAGCACGGCCGAGACCACGCCAGCCTTGGTGGACGTTCCCGTCTTGGCTGACTTGAGCCAGCACGTGCCGCCGTCGTAGTTGCTCCACGTGAAGGCCCCGCAGCCAGCGTGCAGCGCGCACTTGGTGCAGCAGTCCGACGCGTCCGAGCCCAGCACGGCGCCAATGTCGTTGCCCGTGTAGTCCACACCGGTCTCCACAGCTGGACACGAGCTGGTCGCGGCCGTCTGCAGCAGCGAGCGCGACGTCGCCATCAAGTGCTTGGGTGCCTGCAGCGCCTGCGAGTCAGTCACGATCGCGAGCGTGCCGACGCCCGCGGCCACGAGCAGCATCACCACGGCGCCGACTTGTCGCCCCACGGGCCGCCGCGTTGGGGCTACCGCCACGACCTCTTTGTCATCGTGGAGCTCCACGTAGCCCTTCATGGTGCACGGGACCCGTCGGATGCTGGAATGGCTGGTGCGGATCTCTGTCCTCCCCTCCTCTCCTCTCAGCACCTCGCTCTTGGCTCTAAGCTGCGCGCGACTGTTCCGGCAGCGCTTCCATCTGCTCTATGCCAAACAGTCGCATGCTTGCGGCCCGAGAGAGCGGCCTCTGCGGCCAGTCGCCGCTGGCCCCAAGCGCCGCATCGCGGGGAGCGACGGTTCATCCAGCTGGGAAGACTCACGATGAGTTGGAGGGCGACTCACCGAACCGGTAGATGAGATCTACAACTGGTTGGATACCAGTATTATCGCTTTTGAAAGGGCTCGGACCCAAATTGTGTTTTGGAGGGTTAGAATCGATTTTGAATTTTTCCGTTTTAGTGATGTCGTTGAAGAACAAACTTCTGAGATGCACCAAGTCTCTCTCGGTCTACCTATTTTGCTGCGGCTCTTCCGCCTCCAGTGCTCCACAGAGGCGACCAGAATCTGCGTGGAAGTGAGCGCCAAACTGACTATTGGTTCAAGATACTCTGTACTCACTCGTACATACAAGCCACTCAGGAGGACTGTGTCTCCACCATACATTGACGTGGACTGACGGACAGGACCAGGATTGTGGGTGCGTGAAAGACCGCCTTTCGGGAAAGAAAAGTCTGGTGATTGGTGTCGGGATGCGCAACATTGGGCCGCACGACAACGCCGCCACAGGGTGGCACTCCCACCCAATTTCACATCATCGCGGTCTTCGGACACAAATTGGAGATGAGGGAGATGTGCTCTTTCTTGTTCTACACAAAATACGCCTTTGCTCCTGCCGGTTTGCACACAAATGCATGTTTTATGTGTGATGTATGCCAGCTAAAGTTCAGAGTGTTGGTCCTGTGGGGCAGCGAATCCAGTTGACCGCTTGACTTTATCAAGGGAAAGGGGAGCAGTGCTGCCTTTTGTTCGCGTCCGGGATGGATTTTTGGGTGATTCGGCGCCTCTCCCCAATTTGGGCTCTTCTGCCGCGGCCGTATTTTTTGTTTGGAGTTTTTTGTGCTCCTGGGAAAAAAAACGGTGGGGGAACGTTGTGTTCCTGTCCACGCTGGAACTCTTGTGGGACTGACTGTGTGCGAGCACGCGCTGCTGTGGGGACTTTAACCAGCGAATCCTCGACGCTAGACCATGCCGACCTCGAGCGCGACGTCGGACGCGTCGTCGACGGCGCCCGACGCGCCGCCACACACGCGCACCGACTCGTACATCACGCTGACGCCCCGCTCGAGCGAGGCGGCGCCGCCGCCGTCGTCCTCGTCGCTCGCCAAGGAGCTCCTCACCCGCAAGTACGAGCTCGCCAAGAAGAAGAGCCTGCCCGCGCGCGACGCGGCGCTCGCTGGCACAGCCCTCTCAGCCAAGGAGGGCAAGGAGCTCGAGGACGACAAGCCGACCAAGGACTCGCCCACCGAGACCGACAAGTCGTCCGACATGGACTCGGAGGAAGAGACCCCGGAGCCGGACGACGAAGACCTGGACGCGGCCGCTGAGGCCGAGATCGGCGTGTTCCCCACGTATCTCTGCGAACTCCACGACCCCAAGACCATGCTCCGCGGTGCGTGGATTGGTCTCTTTTTTGTTGTCGTTGTAGTAGTTGAAGGCGCCTCGACTAACGGTTGCGTCGGCGTCGGTCGTATTCTCTGCAGCCGAACACATGCGGCCAAACCGCGTCGAGATCGCGCTCGTGTCAGCACCCAAGGCCGTGACCGATCAGGCCAAGGACAAGCGCCTCTGGAGCTGGCACTCGACCAACACGTTCCGATACGAGATCTCGGTCGGACTCGCGCGTACGGTGTTTGACTGCACGCCACCAAAGGTACTGGACGTGCTCAAGAGCCTCGCGCGGGACGCGTCAATCCTCGAGCAGCTACGGCTCATCGAGACCAACTACTTTCGCGACAACTTTGTCGGGTACGGACGCTGCGCAGCCCGTGCCTTGGAGTGTGCCACCCATCTCACCCACTTATCCTCTCCTAGCTCGCTCAAGCGGATCTACCCGTCGGCGGTCAAACTGTCGGACGAGATCGTCGATGTGCTCGAGTTTATCTCGGATATTGACCAGGTGCTCACGCATTCAGCGTACCTGTCACTCATCGCCGTCACCAAGGGCACGGTCTTCTACAAAGAGATTGAAAAGTTTGTCGCGTCGCACCAGCAAGCCGCGGTCTCCACCGGATCGTTCCGGTTGAGTGGGCCGACGTCGTCAGCCAACGAAGAGGCGCCCAAGTGCCAGTGCGAGACGTACCTGCGGTCCGTCGACCACTTTGTGGATCTTTACAAGCAGCACGAAGAGCAGAGCGGCCGGTTCTCGGTCGTGGCCAGCGAGTCGCTGATGTGGTCGCGCGGGATCCTCTCCTTTTACACAGACACGGTACGTCGTAGCGGACGTGGCCCTCGCTGTCACGGATGATGAAGGGAGATTAACCATGGCGTGCGCGTAGGTGTACATGATGGACAAGCGCGACTTTCGGCCGCTGCGCGGGCTCAACAAGTGCACGATCTACGGCTTTGGGCGACGGAAACTGTTTGAGATTGTGCGGACGTCGCGGAAGGAGTGGTCGTTCCGCCACGTGAGCTACGGCGCGCTCGCGACGCTGACCATCGAGCGGTACCTGCACCACATGAACCCGTACCACATGGTCGCGATCAAGCGGCTCGTGCCCGAGAGCCACCAGGGCGGGAGCATGCGCGAAGAGAACATTTGCTTTGTGAAAAAGTCCAAGCGCACGCAAGGCCACCGGTGCCTGCTCATGTCGGAGGTCATCACGCGCGGCCGCGTGACGACGGCGATCGCGATGGAGCAGGCCGACGCGCCCGAGGGCGACGCCGTGCGCCACTACATGACCATGAGCGAGATCTCGGGCGCCGCGCGCGAGTCGGTCTGCAGCAGCACGCTGAGCGTGCCCACGTGTCGCTACAAGCACTGCCAGCAGCTCCACGTGAGCGGCGGCAGCGACGTGGTCGCGTTCCTCTGTCTCGCCGCGAGCTACGACATCCTCGCGGGCGGGCTCACGTACTGGAAGGAGAAGCGGTATTAACTTTGCACAGAGACAGCGCCGCGGGGTGGTAATATAAGATTTTGAGGTGTTTATCCATGTCCCGTGTCGCCGAGCGCCACCAACTCGTGCGATTCCCCTCCCCAGATCCAGATCCAGCGAAAGATGGCGACGAGCGCGACGATCGCGGCGCTCGAGGCCGCGTACCCGAACCTCGAGGTGCTCAAGCACCGCGCGCTGCCGACGCTGCTCATCAAGCTGCGCGACCAGACCACGCCGCACGTCTACTTCAAGCACTACGCCGACCGGCTCATGCGGTGCGTGGCGTGGGTTTGAACCGCCTCACAGATCCAATGGACTGACGCAGCTGGTGGACGCGGAAGGATCCTCGCCGAGGAAGGGCTCGCGACGTGCGCGACCGAGATGGCGACGGTCGTGACGCCCACGAGCGACTCGTTCGCGGGGCTCGTGCCCGTGGAGCGCACGTGCGCCGTGTCGATCATCCGCGCCGGCGACAGCCTGCTGGACGCCGTCATGAAGTGCGACCCCAAGGTCTCGGTTGGTGCGTACTCCAGTGGAAACTTCCATGAAGACCGAGTGTATAGGGTCTCGATGCTCACACACTTGCGATGGTTACCAGGAAAGATCCTGATCCAGCGCGATGAGAGCTCCAAGGACAAGCACCCGATGCTGTTCTACTCCAAGCTGCCGCCACAGATCGCGACGTTTCAGAACGTTTTGGTCGTGGACCCGATGCTCGCGACGGCCGGCAGCGTGCTGCTCGCGATTAAGGTATGGCCACCACACACGCAGTGGTCCATCATGACATCCGGACCCGGAAACTAAAATGGCTTTCTGTGACATGTGACACCCCTCCAGACGCTGCTCGAAGCCGGCGTGGAGGAGCACAAGATCGTCTTCCTCAATGTCATCTCGTGTCCCGAGGGCATCCACACACTCTTCGCGGCCTACCCGAGTGCGTCTGTCCCCTCCCCACCGGACCCTGGCTAGACTATTAGTTGGACCAACGCGTTTTGTCTCTTTTTCACTGGCAGAGGTCAAGGTGGTCACGGCGGCCGTGGACCGCGGGCTAAACGAACACAAGTACATTGTCCCGGGGCTCGGCGACTATGGCGACCGCTACTTCAACACGCAGTAGAGATCGGAAAGTAGAAATATGGTCGGGAGAGAGAACCCATGTCAGGAAAGAAAGAAGACGTCGATACACCGTTGGACGTCGAATCCTCCCATCTCGAATATCCACCGACGGATCAGTGCTGTATCAACTGATCGACGTGTATACGTTTATACGGGTATGTGATACACCCACAGATGGGTGACTCACGCAGTCTGGTTTGTATTAGTTAATAAAGGTTGGGGGCTCTCTCCTTGCGGGGAAGTGTAGGTTTCCGTTGTCGTCCCCCCCAACATGGCGGCCCTCTGCCATTTACCCCTCACACCTCCACCAACTTCTATTCGGATCCTCTCGTCGCGATGGAGGACGCGGCGCTTTCGGGTTGGGCCTTCAAGCAAGGCAGCAAGGTCCGCAACTGGAAAAAGCGCTTCTTCGTGCTCCGCGGCCGCTCGCTGGTGTACTACACCGCGCCGCCGCCGGCCGTGAGCCTCTTTGGCGAGAGCGGCGACGCCAAAGGCCGCGTGGTCGTCGAGGGCGCCGAGCTCGACGCGCCCAACGCCATGCTGCTCGTGACCTGCGAGCGCAAGACGCAGCTGCTCAAGCTCAAGCCCGTGGCGCCCGAGGACGCGCCGCGGTGGCTCGCGGCGCTGCAGCGCGCGGCGTCGGCCGGGGTGCTCCAGCGCGACGACAGCGGCAGCGCCGCGACGCTCTTTGGCACCGACCTCCACGACGACCGCGGTGGCGACGACGACGACGGCGGCGGCCGCTACGCCGCGTTGGCGGCGCCGACCGAGAGCGTCGCGGCGTACTACCAGGCCGCGCAGCCGCCGACCAAGCCGCCACAACAACCACAGAAACCGTCCGTCGCGGTCCCGCGGTCTGCGTTGGGCGACTCGAAGCTCGCGCTGTTTGACGACAACCAGACCACAACCGAGGCCGACGAGAGTGGGCCCGCGCGGCGCAGCGTCGGCGCGCTCACGCAGGGCGGCCACATTGGCGTGGCGCGCCAAGGCTGGCTCACGGTCGGCGAGCCGCGCGACCCGCGCAGCTGGAAAAAGCGGTACGCCGTGCTGGCCGGACCGACACTCACGTACTACGCCAGCAAAGGCGCCGGCGACGCCATCGCGTCCGTGTGGGTCGCGCGCGTGGCGCTGTCGTCGTCGCGCGCCAACGCGCTCGAGTTGGAACTGGACTCGGGCAACGCGCTGGGCGTCGCGGCCGACTCGCGCGACGAACTGATCCTGTGGGAACGGGCTTTCGCCAAAGTGTTGGGCACGTCCGTGCTGCTCCGTGCGGCGTCGTCCAAAGACGACATCGACCAGCAGATTGAACTCGACTTCGGCGACCCAAGCGCCGCGGACGGGGGGCGACCGTCCTCCTACACGGGGGTATTCCACGAAGGCTGGCTATTGCTCAAGCAAGGGTTTGGAAAGAACGAGTGGCAGAAGCGGTATTTCGTACTGAACGGCGCGACGCTCCAGGAGCGCGAGACTCCGACGGCCAAGGCACTGTACGAGAGCTACGTGGTGCACATGACGGTCCAGAACGACTCGAGTGCGGCCGAGTTTGAGCTCGAACTCATGTCTGGGCGCAGCATGCGGCTGAAGGCGGAAAACACAGTTGAGGCTGAAGCCTGGATCCACGCGATCGCGGATCTTGTAGGCACACCCGAGGTCAAATCAACGAACCAGAGCCAACGGTCCCCTGTTCAAACCGCGCAACTGCCCGCACCGGTCATCCGCCCGCCGGTCAATCTGCCTCCTGCAAAAGTGCACAAGACTGGCTGGCTCATGAAAGAAGGTGGCCTGATCAAGTCGTGGAAGAGGCGGTTTTTCGTCCTCGATGGCGACGCGCTGCACTACTTTGATAAGGCCGATGGTGGTTTGCTGGGCGGTGGCATCGTGTTTCGCGTGGTTCACAACTCCGTGACGGCCAACTCACTTGACGTCCACTTCATTAACGGCCGCATTCTGCGCATCTCGTCTGAGACAAGGGCAGACATCGATGCGTGGTTCGATGTGCTGCGAACGGCAGCTGATCTGTCTGTCCACAAAGCACTCCCGTCCTCGAGTCCAAATCAAGCACCAGACACAATGAGCGGTGACTACCAGCGCGGCTGGCTACTAAAGCGAGGACAGATGATGAAGACTTGGAAACGGCGCTACTTTGTGATCCAGCGCAACCGACTCACTTACTACGACACAATCGGTGGGGAGCTCTTGGGCTCGGGCACCGTATTTGACGTCACAGGTGGGAACCAGCGCCCACTCAGCCTGGACGTGCGGTTTCAGAACGGTCGTCTCCTCCACGTCGCAGCAGCTGACGACGATGAGTACCAACACTGGTTTGACGCGCTCAAGTCGGCGTCCAATATCTCCGAGAGTGTACTGTCGCAGAGCAACTTATCGCAAGAAGAACTTCCGTTTGGCAAAGACTTTGACTACGACATCCAGGACGAGGGCGCGGAGAACGACGTTGATGACACTTTCGATGCGTTCGATGGTGAGGAAGAACCTGATGAACTCTCAACGGGCTACGGGATGTGGGAGGCGGCGATGAACAACAAGCCGGATTTGAGTCGCGAGAATTCGTGGGATAGTGATTTGAGTGACATAAATGACTACGCAAACGAAAACGAAGGTGCATCGAAGGCGCGGCACCGAGCCGATAGTGACACACCTTCGATCCCGGATGAGCAGCAGCGTGCGTGCTCTGGTTGGCTGAACAAGCGAGGCGATGTGGTCAAGAACTGGAAGCGGCGCTATTTCACGCTCCACGGCTCAACACTTAAGTATTTCAAGAGCACGAGCGGGTCGCTACTACGCTCCTACGAAGTCACCCATGTGGAGGAGTCGCCGTCCACCAAGTTTGGTTTCGTGATCGGAATGAAGGGCGGCCGCCAGCTGGTTGTGGCGGCCGAGTCAAATGAAGACTATGAGAAGTGGCTGCTCGCGCTTTGGGGCGTACTTGCTGACCAGCGAGCCAGTCTCGCTGGGGGACCGGTCGGTGGCGAAGACTCTCGGTACTCGGCCGTCGGTGTGATCAGCGTCAAGAGTGTACCCACTTCTCCAGTCGGATCCGGGCCATCCAAGTTTGCTTCTGCGCCAGCAGTGCCAACCAGCCACAGCGGGTGGCTCGAGAAGGAGGGACAACGATTCAAGACCTGGAAGCGTCGATACTTCACCGTCAAGAACGGCGCGCTCATGTACTTTAACGACATGGGCGGCGAGATGCAAGGCCACAGCACAGTCCACGGCGTGATCCTCGATAAGACCAAGCCCAATACGTTACGGATTCTGCTCGCTAAAGATCGCGTTTTGCGTGTGACAGCGGCAACGACAGATGAGATGAACGCATGGTTTCAAGTGCTTTCGGCCACGAAGAAGCCGCAGGTAAAATCGCCGCGTGGGTCGTCTCCAGGCTCGGACGTCGGCGACGATTTTTCGGACATTGCCAGCAGCGTGGGCTCGGCCGCGGACCGCCGGTCGCTCGGTTCGGCACCAACAAGTCCAGTTGGTCAGCACCAAGCGCCAGCGCGCAGCCGCTTTGAAGAGAGCGATTATTTGAAGAACGACACCATCACAAACGAGTCATTTTTACGGATCCGCGGCCCCGGCGACGAACTGTCACTGACCAGCGGGTCTTTTTACAAGCCCCGGTCGTTCAAGGGTGACCTGGCCTTTGCGCCGACGCTGGCAACCCCGGCGGAGATGACAGTGACCGAAGACGAGAGCACGACGCTCACGCGCGTGGACAGTGAGGACGATCTCGAGTACCTCAAGGGCTCGAACGTAGACCACGAGAAGCTCGAGCGGCTCCGCAAGAAGAAAGAGGACGAAGTGCTGATCATGCCGCAAAAGTGCGCGGCGTGCTGCATTGTCATGTGAGGAAGACACAGGAAGACAGTCCCATTTTCCATGAAATGTAATACCGATCCGCCGCATCATTTCTCCGAGTCGACGCTTCCAGCTGATACCTACTAAATTAACACTTGACATGTCGCACCGGTCATCTCAGGAGGCCACTATTCAGGTTTGTTACGTTTTAAATCAGTGGCTGGCGGTCTTATATTCGGGTGTGTCCATGGCGATTTTTCTCCCGGGAGCTCTTCGTTTTTGTGGGAGAGATGGCGTCAATCCGCATTGCACTCGGCGGCGGCGGCGTAGCGACGCAGCGATGGCGGACCCGACGGTCACGTACGCTGGCTGGGCGTTCAAGGAAGGCAGCCTCGTGAAGAACTGGAAGAAGCGTTTCCTCGTGGTCAAGCGCCGCGAGCTCGCGTACTACAAGACCACGGACCACACGTCGCGCCATGCGCAGCTCCTGGGCGCGATGCGCGTCGCGCGCGTCGAGACGGCCAGCAGCATCACCAACGGACTCATCATCACGGGCATGGACGGTCGGCAGCTCAAGATCTTTATGGACACGGCCGCCGAGCGCGACCGGTGCTACGCCGCGCTTGCCGAGTGGTGCCATCCCGGCGGCGGAGGCGCCGCGCCGTCGAGTGGCGATCGCCCACCCACTGTGCGCGTCCATGGCGTGGGCGCTGCGGCACCTCCGCCGACGGTAGCTACCACAGCGGCTGCGACGCGCGCGCGCATGGCTGGCTGGCTCGAGAAGCAAGGCCAGAACATGCCGACGTGGAAGCGCCGGTACTTTGTGCTGGACGAGGGCATCCTCACGTACTCGCAACACGAAGGCGGCTCGAGCCTGGCGCGCCACCGCGTGTTGGGCGTGCGCCGCGACCGCACCAAGCCGTTCACGCTCGCACTCACACTGGACACGGGCCGCGAGCTGCGCGTGAGCGCGTCCAGTGAACACGACCTCAACGACTGGACGCGCGCGCTGCGCGAGACCATCCAAGTCAGTCCGTCCCAACGCGCTTCGCACGCGCAGGCCCCGTTCGAGGAGCGGTCGAGCGGGATCGACCAGCGCCGCCAGCTCGTCGACTCGCAGGCCAGCTACAACAACCTCTTTGGCGCGCCACCCGCCGCCGTCGAAACCACCACGAACGTGGACGACGGCGACGGCGCGCGGCGCAGCACCAACATGTCGTTTGGCCACGACATCCGCCTCGACTTTGACGGCGAAAACACGAGCTTTATCGAATGCACGCCTCCGGAGCCGGCCGCCAAGCCCTGGTCGCCCAAGGCGCCGGGCGTCGACACGATCCGCCGCATGCGCATCGAGCAGAACCTGCTCGTGGACAGCGACGACGACGACGACGAGTTCGTGGTCACGCGCGTGCCGGCGGCCCCGCCGGCCAGCGGCAGTGGCTCGCCCGTGCCGTCGCGCCGACCGACCGCCTCGGCGACTCGCAAGCCCGAGGAGCCCGTCGCGCCCTGCTGCTGCGTCGTCATGTGATGGTCAGTCTCTGTGTCTGAGTGCCTGTCGGGATTGCGGCTTCTAGATCGCTCCTCATGCTGTGTGACAACTGAGCTCGTCGCGGTTGAGAAAACAGAGGCAACTGGCGCACGCACTGCAACCGGCGCGCGTCGCAGATGGAGTCACGTAACCAAAAGTATTGACCATGGCTGCTGTGCGTTTGGTGTGCCGGTAGTAGGTGCGGTATTACACACGAGAGGAACTGTGACTTTTGGGGAATGAGATACCACTCGTGACCTGAGGAACAAAAAGCAGACGGGCCTGGCCAATCAAACGGTTCCGGGACGGGAATTTTACGGCGCCGTGGGCGGAAAGATTGCAGCGCCCGTTGGGTTCGGGTGGCCTGATTTCTTGGTTGGTTTTGTTCCAGGAAACAAAAAAATACACAACTCGCCCGGAACGAACCCACCTGCGAGCGGGTTTTGGTTTGCTGGGCGGAGCGAACTCTTCCGCACCAGGCTGGCGGCGACGAGAACAAAAACACTCGCCCCTCCCGCACCAAGGTCACCAGCAGCAACATCCACCCACCGACTTA
>JAADVT010000654.1:0-18625 GCA_023335895.1 Pythium rishiriense
CGAGGGGAAACCCCCAGAGCCCGAATTAGTGCTTATTCGGAGCATAATTCGTAGCTCATAAAACTAGAAGCGGATAGGGAAACAATGCGATTGGTGGAAAGCAGCGCGGTGGGGTTTCCAGAGAATGGAGTGGACCACATTGGGGCACTCGTGATCCAAAAGCGTCAGGCGGTGAGTGAAGGGCCGAGCAACGGACAAAGCGGGTGCGTGGCCGATGGGAAAAAGTGACAGAGGGAGAGAGAACGACACAGCGAGAGTGAAGAGAGAGAGAGAGAGAGAGAGAGAGAGAGAGAGCATTCATCAATCAGCCACCTTTCTCCTCCACGGTGTTGTTGTTGTTCTCTGCACCGAGGTTTTGTTCCGGCGGAGAGCAGACTCGAATCTGCTTCGACAGCGGGACAGCGGAGACGAACACTCTGCGAAACAGGTTCTCCGGACACGGACCCAAATGGGTTCAGTTTTGCTCCGACCTGTCACGGGCCGGGTTGAACATCTGACCCGTTTTACAAGCACCACGATGGGTGATTGTTATTCACCCATAAAACCAATTTATGGATTATTGGGTGGTCAAAAAGCGAACTTACAGCGAACCAGTGACACTGACCGCACTGGCATCACATCAACCGTCACGCCATCGGGCTGAGACGGTTGGATTGCTGAAGGCACCACACACCGGCAAGCATCATTTGTGGCCACGTGTGATTTGTACCACACGCGTCTGTAGTGGTCACTTGTGACCCCTCTTTCGTGGTGGCAGCCCGGCAGTTGAGGTTTCGAACCGAGGCCTCAACAATCAGGATCGAGAGTCTCGATCCTGATTGCGTCTCATGTGATCGCACCAACGATCGCGTGACGACCTACCGGTTCTGGTCTAGGTCTAGTTCGCGCGCTGAAAGGCCTCACGATGCATTTCTGTCGCAGTGTGAGGAATCGCAACTAGTCAGAGATAGCGACGCCATCCAGGAAACCGGTGTAAGGTGGCCCATGGAGTGAGATCCGCCACCGGCCTCTCAAAGCTGAGCCGAGCCCGGAGCCGAGCACTCCTCATTCTCGGATTTCCCAGCTCCCACGCAACAACACACTCCACACCAACCAACCACCATGTTCAAGACCACGATCGTCCTCGCCGCCGTCGCCGCCGTCACCGTCCAGGGTTACGCCGCCTACCCGAGCTTCTGCCCGCAGTCGGAGCTCACCAAGCTCTCGCCGGTCGCCGTGACCAACTACAACGATCTCACGGCGTGCCAGTCGGCGTCGGGCTGGACGTTCATTCCGCCGACGGCTGAGCCCACGGCCGAGCAGGAGACCAAGATGTGTGCGAACCAGAACTGCAAGAACCTGCTGGCGGCTGTGAAGAAGCTCAACCCGTCGGACTGCTTTTTGTCGCTGTCGAACAACCAGCAGGGTGTGAACGTGAAGAAGTTGGTGGAGGAGTTTGAGCCGTTCTGCGCGCTGGCTTAAGTGACTATGCAGGAGTAGGAATGGTGCAAGCGCAGTCAGTCGGTCGGTCGATCATTGCTGGCGTCGCTCTGACGTTTTTCCTACCTAGAGCGATGCTCGCTCTCTGTTGTTTGACTTTTAACAAATATCTCCACTCTTTTGCTTTTTCTCCTCACTCCTCATACGACCATGTCGCTCTATTAGACGGTAGAGCTCCCCCCCCCTGTGTTGGGCCCTTTTTGGATGTGAATGACCATCGAGCTGACCGTTTGCCTGCTTACATGCTCACAACGCGGCAATCTCCGCCAACGAGGTCAACGATATCGTACTCTGTGGATGTCACCCCGAGTTGAGGTGCTCGGCACCTCGAGGACCGTTCACGTTGGCGTTGAGGTCATTGAAAGGAGAAAGCGACTCGTACCATAGAGATTCCCCGCGTCGTGTGCAAGAATCATAGCGCGTATCGAGCGTTGGCTACAATAATTGGCTCATTGCCTTGTTGGGGTGCATGCTGGTTTCGCTGGGTCTGAAGTGGGTGGGGTGGTTTGTATACAGAGGTGGCATTAAACTTGTTAGCCACTAAACAAAGTCATCAAACTTTAGAGGTCAAGCGCGAGGGAGGCACAAGTGTAACAAAACCCTGCTGGTGGTGATGGTGATATTGGTAGAATATTCTATTTGAGGAGGGTAGCGAATTTGCGTGTTGGTCTTGTTCGAAGATGTCCGGAGATATGCGGCACCCATCCATCTACATAGCGACTATCAAGAAACCTGGAGCAGCTTTTCAGGCAGCCTCCTAATACAGGATGTGTCGTGCTGGTGATGCGGAGATTTCTCTTCCGTGCTTACAAGAACCCGTAAAGCGATGCAAATTAGCGGAGATGTTGCGGACAATCAGCGAAGGGGGGTGGAAGCAGCGGCATATGTGCCCCAATCGAATGACACTATGAGATCACAAGCGTGCTGGGTCCTGGCATGGATATGGCGCGTGCTGCAGCTAACCAAATCGCTCGAACTATTGCCGTTTTTAGTTGTTACACCTGAATACCCCTACACCATCAATAATCAAGCTGATCGTGCTCCTCTCTACCCGGACGGGTAAATCCGTTCTCCACATCGTCCGCTCTTCCTTCGTGAAAGAGAATCGAGAGTACACGTAGACAATGTTAGAGACATCGGCGATGTACAGTGTGCCGAACCGTCAGCTTTCACAAGTGCAGACTATTCCACGACGGCTCCGAGTCGGGAAGAGTGGACATCGGGGGACCTCGATGTCATCATGGCATCGCCATGCATGATCATCAACCGCCCTCCCCCTTCTCATCCCCGTCCAGCCGATCTTGTCAGCACTCTCGAGACCCGAGTGGCTCGCATTCAGTCAGTTCGAAGACTTCGAAGCATCGTCGGGACTGAGGGGTGCCGTGACGGCAGTGCCGTCACACTGACGGTGACCACTGGCGGTGGCAAACCGGTGGTGGTGCCTGCCCCAGAAAGCGCGGTACGCCACCACCGGTGCGGTGGCACCACGGAAGCAAACAAACAAAAACGAGCCGCGGACCAAACGCAAGCCATTTACAGTATCAAGTTGATGATCAACTGCAACTGGCTGACAGATGTAACTGTCCGGCTCGCCATCTGGCGGTCGAGGTCAAGATGTCAATCTGATTCCGTCCGTGCCATCTTCCCCAGTCATTGGGCTCGACCCAAAAGTTGGGGAATCTCCAGATTCTCCTGTTGCGTTGAGTTGGGCGCAGCGAGCGAGTTCTTTTCGCGTGGCGGATGGGCGGGGCGCCACTCTCGCCTACATAGCCGCGAGAGAAATCACATAGCCGCGGGTCCGCGTTGGATCGCCTCGGATGTGTGGAGCGATGATCGTGGCCACCGTCTCGGATTCCATGAACTTGTAATACAAGTTGTATGCATGCGTGTTTGGTGGGTGATGCCCACGATGGCACGGACCGACAAGTCATCATCGCAAACGTTCTCCATCTTCTTTTTTTTGTCGGGAGGCTTGGATGTCCCGCTCCCACGGCTCATTTGGCGTTTTCCCCTCCGCTTCCCTCAACTGAAGCCAACCCATCCCAACTCAGGCAATGCGGACTGGGTGCTCGGTGCTTGCCGCTGTAGTCGGTGGCGTGCTCGCTGTGAGCCAACCGGACGTGGTGCTGGCCTCGCGCGCACTGCGCACCATGGCCGGCGACTGCGTCACGCTCACGTCGAGCGCGACGGCCTGGGACGCCGTCACGAGCTGCACGGACTGGTACGCGGCGTTCACGAACGGCGACGCGCGCCTGCTCGAGGACACGGCGGCGTCCGTCAAGGCCGTGTCGACGACCTCGACCGTGGCCTCGCTCGAGGAGTGCGCGACCAAGTGCTTCCAGCAGAAAAAGTGCCAGTACTTTAAGCTCGCGACCACGACCTGCACGCTGTACCAGCACCTGAGCGTGAGCGCGCGCGCGACGCCGCTAAGCGCGAGCACGGCCGTGTATGGCTTTGTGCTGAGCGGCGACCCGGATTTTCTCAACCAGAACGTCGACCCGACGGCCGGCAGCGTGAGCCAGCTCGGCGGCTACAGCTTCTACAAGACCACGGACCAGGCCACGAGCAAGACCATCTCGATGTACCTGCGGTCGGCGAGCGACAAGTGCGCGGCCGTGCCGCTCACGCTGTTCCGCGCGTTCGCCAACAACTACCAGACGGCGTCGATGCTTGCCAAGGTCGCGAGCGGCGAGATCTTCAACTCGATGGACGCGCAGTTCACGCTGCCAAAGTTTCTGTCGGCGCTCAAGTCGGGCACGGCGACCGAGTTCTCGGTGCCCACGGACGCCGTCGACATCGACGCCAAGGGCAACGTCGTGCGCACGGGCGCGCGCGGCTCGACGTACACGTACCGCCTGGACACGTTCGGCCGCGTCGTGGACGTCACGGCGCCCATGAACTACACCAACGTGCTCAAGAAGGCCGGGCGCGCGAGCGCCAACGCCGCGGGCACGACCATCCGCGCGCAGTACTGCAACCAAGTGTACCAGTCGCAGTTCAACAAGGTCCAGCAGCTCACGGACGCGACGACCGCCAACTTGGCGTTCCAGGCGGGCCACGTCGTGGGCTGCCAGTTCTCCAACCCGAGCGGCTTCTTCAATTTCGTGCCGCAGTCGGTCAACTCCAACTCGAACAACGGCTGCTGGTACAACTCGGAGCTGGGCACGAGCCGGCTGCTCAAGATGGGCTGCGCCGGAACGTACCATGCACGGATGACCTACTTTAGCCAGCCCGGCGTGATCAGCGAGATCTCGAGCTTGACGGGCCCGCTCTTGACGTCCACGGACGCCGCGAGCCTGTACACAACCACGGGCAACGACAAGACGCTCGACGTGCAGCGCCCCTGCGGGTTCTTCTACCGGCCCGTCAAAATGTCGTTCGACTTTACGATCACGGGCGCGTCCGACAACACGCGCTGCAGTCTCGTGCAGGACGTGGTCAAGGACAACGGCGGCAAGTTTTTCACGACGTCGCCGACGACCGGCGCGCTGACCATCTCGAGAGCGTTCGCGCAGTGGATGTACGAGACCAACGCGTTCTACCGCGTGCGAGGCATGGCCGCGGCCGACTACCACGCCAACCAGTGCTACGCCGAGACCGGCACGCTCGCGTCCGCGATGACGTTTGACAACCAGATCGATCGCGCGTTCCTCAAGCTCAAGAACAACGCCACGACGCCGTCGTGCTTGTCGACGACCTCGGTCATCAGCAGCTCGCTCAAGGTCGGAACCTGTGACACCAGCGGCACGCTGTCGCGGTGGTCGGCGCCCGCAGCCACGCTCGCGCTCACGAGCGCCACCAAGTTGGCGTGTCTGGCGCTGCCGTCTGCTTCGTCGACGTGTCTCTCGTTGTCGTTCCAGTACGCGCAGACTGCGGTGACCTTCAGCGGCTCCAAAGCCAATATCTCCAGCGGCGACAACCTGGTGGATGGCTACGTCGTCGCCGGCGGCAAGTGCCTCGCCGTGAGCAGCTCCAACACATTGTCGTTCGTGGCTATGAGCCCAACGTCGGCCTGCACGGTCTTCCAGGCGACGTACACGCTCGATTCAGGCGATATCGAGGGCGACGACGACTAAGGTGGTAGTACGGTAACGTAAGAAGTGTCTCGGCAAGGGGAAAAGTTGTATCTGTAACTATCGGTGTGTTGATGGCGGAAGAAAAGAATAAAATCCATCGCGTATGATTTCAACGATGTCCTACATGGTCCATGACCGACGGGAGCAGTACGCACAGCCTAGCTTCTGTTACATCCGTTCTTTTGAGCCAACCCCCAGGGAACGTGGTGGAGTCAGTCCTCTGGACTGTAAACTCCAAACAAAGCCTCCCTAGCGCCTCCATTTATTCGCTCATGACACGAGGAATCTCTTTGGTGCGTCAAAAATGCACGTGTCACCGCTTTCTATGACCTCTACGTGGAGGTGCAAGGACGTGCCGGGCACCGCAACTCGAGGCGACATCATCGACCTGGTATTATCACCGGCATCAACCTCACACGAATCCAAGAGCATCGACTCGCACGGGGTTGTTATTAGCAGCGTATCAGCCCGCATACTACAACGAGAAAAACCAAGCCGAGGGTACCGGTCTCGTCGGCTCTCGAAGAGAAAGCTACGAAATGCAAGTGAACACTACACGACAAGAAGATCGCGAAACCAGTGGGTGCGATACAGCATCCCAATCTACAAGGCTGCCCCCTCGACCCCACTCTGCTCGGCCAGGAGAGCCGTCCGCTTGTACAGCGAGGTGGTCGCGACGCGGGCCTCAATCTTGTTCCAGAATGCGCACCACTCGGCGTGCTGGGGGCATGTACGCGCCGTTCTCCTCGCTGTGCAGCGGGCCGATTTGGAGCACAATCTGCTGCTTTCGCTTGGTGTTATAACGCGGTCACACGCCGTCGGTGTCCTTGGCTCAGGTTTCCCGTAGTGGATCGGAGGCGAACGAGTCGCCCTTGGACGCGGGAACCCCACAAAGGTTACTAGCGAATTCAAGTGACGGCTCATAATCCAAAACTGCAGTATGCTCCATCCGAGGGGGCCGATATCTCGGGGAGTGGTGTGTCGGATACCGCACACAATGGATACATTTGTGACGTGTGGCGATCCTGCGAACCTCACAATTCTCTGCTGACCATTGTGGTAGCAAAGAGGAGGAGCAGCTCGGGGTCCCTTTCGGGGTTGGTCCGTGCCCTTATCAACCGGAATCGTCCAAGCTCGCTATTCTCCCGTTTTCGATGGGTTCGTTATCGTCAACTTTCATGATCCATGTACGGTATCGTATTTGAACGTACGGTATTTCGTCACATAAATATTGTGGTCCACCTCATTTTCTTCCGGAGTTGTGTCCTCACCAACCAGAAGGCTCCGAATTTTCATGGAACCCAGCTGAACTGACTAGCCCTAGTCGCCGTGGGTCGTGTTGTCAAGTCGTTCCGTAACATCAATATATCAGTACATTTGATGGCACATCTCCCATAACTTGATAGCAGTTGAATTCCTAATGCACTGAGATTGGGTGATGACATGGTCGCTTTCGTCCACCAGAATGCAACTAGTCAGCTGGGTTGTTCGCGCCACGCGAGTGGACGTCTCCTGGATGGAGCCCAGAACACAGTTTGTGACTCACCCCTATCTACCTCGGTGTTCCCCACCCAATCTAGCAACTTTTCACCCATTGGTTTCGAAAACAGGGTCCTATCACGCTCTTAATCTGCAATCCACGACGGCAAGTTGCCGTCCCGCAACTGCGACGTGCGTGGCCCTTGCGTGCCAGTTGTACCCCTTCGACGTCGTCCGCTCGTTGGTTCCTTGCTCTCGCAACTTCCTCCCAACCTCCCTCCCATCTCGGCCTCATTCCCCCATTCTCCTCCTCCCCCACGAGTAGGAGACTACCCCACCACCTCCCTTCCATCTCGAGACGATGAAGCTCGCGTGTATCACGGCGCTGGCGGCACTGGCCTCGGCCTGCGGGCTCGCGGCCGCCGACGATCTCCCGCTCGGCGTCAAGCTCTACGGGCTCAACTACGACCGCCGCAAGAACGTCGACTGGATCTCGCCGCGGTGCAAGTCCCGCGACGAAGTGTTCCAGGATATCGCCAAGATCGCGACGCTCTCCGAGCGCGTGCGCCTGTACGGCATGGGCGAGAACGAGTGCGCGACGGCCGACGTGCTGGACGCCGCGCAGGGCAAGATCAAAGTCGCGCTCGGCGTCTGGCCCGAGAACGACAGCAACTTTGCCTCCGAGCTGCGCATCCTCGAAAACCTGCTCAAGGCCGGGCGGCTCGACGCCAACATTGACGGCATCCACGTGGGCAGCGAGGCCATCTACCGCGGCGACTACAGCGTCGACAAGGCCATCGACTACCTCAACCAGGTCCGCGCGCTGCTCGCGCGGTACGGCAAGACCGACATCAAGCTCACGATCGCCGACGTCGTCGACTCGTACTATAAGTACCCGCAGCTCGTCGCGGCCGTGGACGAAGTCTCGATCAACCAGTTTACGTTCTGGGAGAAAAAGAGCGTGAACGAAGGCGCGCTCGTGATGCTTGACCGCATCCGCAGCATCCGCCGCAAGGCCGCGGACGCCGGCAAGCCCCTGTTGATCAGTGAGACCGGCTGGGCCTCGGCCGGCATCGAGCCCAACTCGAGCGACGCCACGGTCGCCAACCAGCGCAACTTTTTCGTCAACTTTTACCAGCAGGCCACGGCCCAGGAGCTGCCGTACTTTTGGTTCGCGGCCTTTGACAACCTGTGGATGAAGGAAAACCCCAAGGCCAGCGAGGTCGAGCGCTACTTTGGCGTCATGAACTTTGACCGCACGCTCAAGGAGAGCTTTGCCAACATCCAGAGCGAACTCGTGCCGCGCACGCGCGCGACGTTCAAGTCGCCGTCCAGCGGACGCTACCTCGCCGAGACGTACAACCCGAACGTCATCGAGGAGGTCACGGGCGTGGAGATGCTGGCCGAGTCGTCGGACAAGCTCACGGCGCTGCGCTACCAGTGGTTCTATGACGCCGCCAAGGGCCAGATCCGCTCGCTCAACAGCGACCGCTGCCTCGACGCGTACGAGCCCTGGAACGGCGGCACGGTGCACACGTACATGTGCATCGACACGGAGAAGAACCAAAAGTGGACCTACGACGCGGCGACCAAGCAGCTCAAGCACGCCTCGCACGCTGGCTTCTGCTTGGATAACGACCCGGCCCAGAACTACAAGCTCCAGCTCTGGGGCTGCTCGGACAACAACGCCAACCAGCAGTACGACACCGACATGCTTCTGCCCGAGTCGACCGGCGTGCGACTCATTGCCAAGGAGTCCAAGGACCCGTCGACGATCGTGCAGCTCGTGCGCTCGGGTGAGGATGTCAAGGCCGCGACGGGTGCGCAGACTGTCGCCGGCTCCGAGTGGACCTACGACAGCGCGACGGGCCTCGTGCGTGCCAAGGACTCGGACTACTGCCTGGACGCGTACGAGGCGTGGGACGGCGGCCGCGTCCACGTGTGGCAGTGCTCGGCGTCGGAGAAGAACCAGCGCTGGAGCTTTGACAGCTCCACGGGCCAGTTCAAGCACCAGACGCACACGGGTTTCTGTCTCGACAATGACCAGGCCAACGGCGTGATCCAGCTCTGGGGCTGCCACTTGAACAACAACAACCAGGTGTGGCGCATGGTCTCAGGCTCGGCCAAGGCTGTCAAGGTCAAGAACGCCGACAGCAGTGTGCTCGAGTATGTGTCGCGCGACCAGCTCGTGGTCACCACGGCGGCCGCCAAGGACGCGCAGGTGTGGTTCTACAACCCGTACAAGAACACGATCGTGTCCAAGTGGAGCGGCGAGTGCCTCGACGCGGACCAGGCGTGGGACGGCGGCCGTGTCCACACGTGGGACTGCATCGCGACGGAGGGCAACCAGAAGTGGAAATTTGAGAACGGTCTCGTCAAGCACGCGAACCACAAGGGGTTGTGCCTCGCGTACAAGAACGCAGCTGAGAAGACGCCCGTGCTCAAGACGTGCTCAAGCTCGGACGCATCGCAGAGCTTCACGCTGCCGTCGGCGTAGACGTTGCGAAGTCGGAAACCGTTTTTGAGGCCCCGCTGCCAAACCCCCCGAGACTGAATCGGGCGACGGCCGGGACTGAGCCATTCCTGTTTACATACCCAGCGCCTTTTTGGGTCGAATTAGAACACAAAATGAATACGTTGACACATTCATTAATGCGTTCCGTCTTCCTGTCGCCTGACAGTTTAATTTAATGGTAGGATGATGTAGACAGGAGAAGCTCAGCTCGCCGACTTGATACATGTTCGGTGAGGAATGAAGACAAGCGCAAACCAAGTCAAGCGATGGAAGTCCACCATGTTCTGTGCGTTCGCGTGACGGATCCATAGAGTCGGCAACCACAACTGGTGAAGTACTACCCTGTAGAAAGAGTGCGCAGCAAGATTTGACGATCATGTCCACCGTTGGTGGAGGGGGAGAAGTCCTTAGTCATCCCCTTGCCCCTTGAACTCACCGTCGTTCGCCCTGTGAACACTCATCCACTCGCGACGTTCCCGTCATTGCGCATAAAACTGGCATCGCCGAGCAAATTGAGATATCTCTCAACGAAGTAGCGAGATACATGGGAGTCCCATGTATCTCGCTACTTCGTCCCATGATGGGACTGTCGTCCATCAACGTTGGCCACCGGGTGCACACACAGTGGCGTGGAACGAGATAGCAGAACCTATCCGATATTCATAACACCACCACTGCAGCCTCCTCTCCAACACGCTCACGTACTGACCGGTGCGGCAGTGCAGCTGATGGCATTGTTGCAAACATCATGAGAAATGTTTGGCGTGGCGCAGGATCTCATGGATACCTCCCGTGGCGCCCAATAAGGTCTCCGTTTGGTTCGGGTCGTATGGAAAGGCATGTGGAAAGCTCTCAGAAGATCAGCCGGCGTGACACACACGTCGGAACGGCCGCTGTGCACCAAGAGAACGGGACGTTCAGGTGACAGATGCCGTCAACCCAAGTTCCATCGCCACACCGAAGGTGGCACCCGTCTGAACAGAACTGGACGGTGGATTGTCACTCCAGTCGATGATTCCACCGCGTGTTCCTGTTGCGGTGGACAGTCACCCAGCTGGTGGCGGCGCGTGAACAGGTTGGACGCTGTAATCACACGGAGGGGGATAACAGGTCCCACGGGCTTGACAGTTGCCTCGACACCGGAGCAGCCGCTGCCTCAGCAACGTCCCTTCTTGGAGGTTTCCAGGAGCGCCAGGGGGTGAGGCTGGCTGGTTCCTCCAAGCGCAAGGGCCAATATCCGATCATTCGCCAATTCTCGTTGAGGCGATCACAAGTCCACGTACCAAGCAACCCACGCCATGAAGTTCTCCGTCGTGCGTACCGCGCTCGCCCTCGTGGCGCTGCTGCCGTTCGCGGCCAACGCCCAGGAGCCCGAGGTCACCATCAAGCTCACGGCCGGTGCCACGGTCACGGGCAAGCTGGTCCCCAACGCGCGGAACCAGACCGTCCAGGCGTTCCGCGGCATCCGCTACGCCGAGGCCCCGACGGGCGCGAACCGTTTCAAGCCGTCCAAGCTGCTCAAGCCCTCGGGCGCGATCAATGCCACGGCGTTCGGCAACATTTGCTACACGGACAGCCGCTTTGACGCGACGCCCTTGTTCCCGCAGTCCGAGGACTGCCTGTTCCTCAACGTGTACGCGCCCGCGGGCGCCACTGTCAACTCCAAGCTGCCGGTTATGGTGTGGACCCATGGCGGCTCCTGGGTCAGCGGCAACGGCAACATCTACGACGGCCGCAACCTCGTGGGCGCCGCCGGCAACAATGTGATCTACGTCTCGTTCAACTACCGTCTCGGTCTGTTCGGCTTCCTGGCCAACCAGCAGCTCCTGAAAGAGGGCAACGGCGCGAACGCTGCGCTCCGCGACATGCAGAACGCGTACCAGTGGGTGCGCGACAACATCCGCCAGTTCGGCGGCAACCCCAAGGACATCACGGCCTTTGGCGAGAGCGCCGGCGCCTTCATGATCGCGCTCCAGATGATCACGGACAACGGCAACCAAAAGATCTTTGACAAGGCGCTGCTCGAGAGCGGCGGCTACCCGTCGTTCACGCAGACCATGAGCGTCGCCGAGCAGGACCAGTTTGTCGGCGATGTCGCGACCAAGGTCGGCTGCACGGACACGGACGCCGCCAAGACGCTCGCGTGCCTGCGCGCCAAGGACGCGACGGCTCTCATCGCCGCCGGCGGCAACATGGACTGGCGCCCGATCGTCGACGGCAAGTTCCTGGTCGACCTGCCCTACAAGCTCGTGGCCGCCGACAAGGTGAGCAAGATCCCGACCGTGCTCGGCACGAACACGGACGAAGGCTACCTGTTCGTGATGAGCGTCACGGCGGATGAGGCCGTGATCCCGGCCATCGGTGCATCGTTCCCTGCATTCACGAGCGACGAGCTCGCGACGCTCGCCACGTTGTACCCCTCGAGCGCGTTCCCGTCGGCCACGCACCGCGCTGGTGAGATCCTCGGCGATCTCATCTTTGTGTGCCCGAGCGAGAAGCTCTCAGCCACGCTCGCGACGTGTGTCAAGCCCACGTACCATTACCACTTCAACGAGACGTCGCCGTTGTACCCGGGTGGCCCGGAGCTCGTGATCCACACGGCCGAGATGTCGTACGTGTTCGGCGACAACGCCGCCGTCAACAGCGACCCGGCCAAGCAGGCGTTGTCGGCCAACGTGCAAAAGTTTTGGACCAACTTTGCGCGCTTCGGCTCGCCCAACGGCGCCAAGGACGTGGGCGGTGTGTGGCCGCGCTATGACACCAAGCAGCAGCAACAGATCGTGCTCCAGAAGACGCTGGCGACCGAGAAGAACGGCGCGTACATGCCGCTCCATGCCGAGCGCTGCGCGTTCCTGAACGGCGTCGAGGCGCGAATCGCCGCCGGCACTGCCTACAAGCCCACGGTGTAATGGAAAAGAGTCTCTGGGTGCCGTGACATGTATGCCGCACGATCCCTCCATACAAGATATATATCCCATTGACTTTTCTCCGTTTTGTTGTTGTTGTTGTTGGGATTTGTGAAAGAGCTAGTCCCAGGGTTACTTTTGGGCAAATTCACAACGAGTATTGGTCAAGGCCCACGCTGGTATATCCAGGCCCACGTTGGTATATCGGATACACCACAATCATGAGACTGTAAAGATGGCTCATGTATTTCGCCACAGCGTCATTTCTGCGAGAGCGAGCCGTAGCTAGCAACGAACGAAAGTGAGAGGAGATCGATCCGACCACGGCAGATCCTTCTTTACAAGGCCGCAGCCTCGACCTGGCCTTCGCCTTGTTCGGCCATGAGCGCCGTGCGCTTGTACAGCGAGGTGGTCGCGACGCGGGCCTCAATCTTGTTCCAGAACGCGCACCGCTCGGCATGCTGGGGCATGTACGCGCCGTTCTTCTCGAGGCGCAGTGGGCCGCTCTGGAGCACGATCTGTTTCTTGAACAGGTTGTCGTAGGGCACCCATGTCGGCAGCCAGCTGATCCCGTTCGGCGAGCCGAAACGCGCAAAGTTGGTCCAGAACTTTTGGATGTTGGCGACGAGATCCTGTCGGGTCGGGTCGGCTGCGAGAGTGGGGTCGTTGTTGAAAACGTACTTGAGCTCGGCCGAGTGGTACGCGAGCGCTGGTCCGTAAAAGGTGTCGCTCTGGTTGAAGCGGTAGTGGTACGTGAACTCGCACTGCGCGAGCGTCTCGGTGAGCTTCTCACTCGGACACACGAAGATGATGTCACCCAGCATCTCGCCAGCACGGAGCGCGGGCCACGGAAACTGGCTCGCCGGGTACAGCGATTCAAGGGTCGCGAACTCGTCGTTCGTCATAGCCGTCAGCCACGTCGTGAAAAACGGCATGACATCATCTTGGGTTTGCACGGAGTAAGTAAAGAGCCAACCTTCGTCCGTGTTCGTGCCGATGACGGTCGGGATCTTGCTCACTTTGTTGGCCGCCACGAGCTTGTAAGGGTAGTCGGTGAGGAATTTGCCGTCAATGATGGGGCGCCACTCGAGCGAGCCGCCGGCGTCCATGAGGGCACGCGCGTCTTTCGTGCGCAGACACGCGAGCGTCTTAGCCGGGTCGGCGTCTGTACAGCCCACTTTGCCCGCGATCGTGGCGACGTACTTGTCTTGCTCGGCGATGCTCATGAGCTGGGCAAACGATGGGTACGCGCCACTTTCGAGGATGGCCTTGTCAAAGATAGTCTGGTATCCGCCATCCGTGATGAGCTGCAGCGCGACCATGAACGCACCAGCGCTTTCACCAAAGGCCGTGACGTCGTTCGGGTTGCCACCGAACGCACGGATGTTGTTGCGCACCCACTGGTACGCGTTGGTCATGTCTCGCAAGCCGCCGTTCGCGCCATTGCCTTCTTTCAGGAGCTGCTGGTTGGCCAGGAACCCAAAGAGTCCGAGACGGTAGTTGAAGGTCACAACTACGACCGGGTTCCCCGCCGCACCCACGAGGTTGCGGCCGTCGTAGATGTTGCCGTTGCCGCTCACCCAGGCGCCGCCGTGGGTCCAGACCATAACCGGGAGGTTGGACCACGAGGTGGCACCTGCGGGCGCGTACACGTTGAGGAACAGGCAGTCCTCGGATTCGGGGAAGAGTGGGGTTCCCCAGTTCGGATCGGCGTAACAAATGTTGCCGAAGGCAGTGGCGTCGATCGCTCCAGACGGCTTGAGCAGCTTGGACGGCTTCCAGCGGTTCGCGCCCGTCGGCGCCTCGGCGTAGCGGATGCCCCGGAACGCGTTGACCTTCTGGTTCTGCGCGTTGGTCACGACTGTGCCGGTGACCGACGTCGTCAGGCTGAGCTTGACAGTGACTTCCGGGTCGTTCGACTGCGCGAACGCACTGGGTAGCACCAGCAACGCCACGATCGCCACAGCAAAGTGGGCAGCGAATAGACGCATGATGGCGGAGGCGACGAGAAAGCTGGCGAAGGTTTGGATGGATCCACGTGGGCTCAAATTGGAAACTGTGTGGGCTGGATGAGGTCTCCCAAATTGCCCAGTTGGGGGGACGTACAATCTTGGGCTGCCAGCGAGGAATGAGTTGTCTTGAAGGTGCAGAGTATCTTGATGCTGCCAAGATCCAAAGCGAAGCGTCGCAGCCCGGCGATGGCGTGTGACTTGGAGCCAATCACTCGCCTCCGAGCGGCCCCGAAAAGATGCAAAACGGGGACTTTTGCATCCTCGTCGAGACCCGTGGAGCCGACGCTTCGCACGGGTCGCGCTGGCCCACAGAGGAACGCGAACGTGCGGTCGGTGGGGTCGCTCAAGGGCCGACCCGCTTTCCATAGGGACGCAGTGAAACGTCAATGTTGTTAAGCCAACGTTCGTAACAGCTTGACGAAAGTATACTTGTGCTGTATACTAGTCGTAGGAAGGAAAGTACATAGTATACTGTGTATACAATATGATAACCTTGTTTCAGTACATTGTGCATCAACACAACCGAGCGATGGTCTGGTTGACGCCACGCCCTTCCTCTCCATCGTCGGCCTGGGAATGTGGGCGACTAATCGAGCGGGAGGGGGGAGATCCTGTGGCTGTGTGCTATACAGTAACTGAACGTTCTGGGACGGACAGCCACGTTGGTGGGGTTGGCTCCTCAATAGAGTGGCTCGTGGCGCGCTTCCCGGGGCGCGGCTGGCGAGCCTCTACGTGTCTGATCCACATGGCTCCGTGCGACAGGAAGACGCTGAAGAGCTGCCCAGATGGGGCGAGAAGGACCCTCGTTTGTTCTATCCTTTGCTGGAGATCGACTGTCTCCCGTGGAGGATTTTTTTCTCCGTCGTGCCAAACTATTCACTCCGCAACTCACGGTCGCTCGCCAATTCCACATTTGAAGGCCTGTTCTCACGATGCTCGTGCCACTGCTTCGCCTGCTCACGGTCGGCGCCACCGCCGCCGTGGCCCAAGCCACACCCACGTCCGTCTCACTGCCCAGCGGTGCGACGATCAAGGGCTTGCTGGAGCCCAACGTCGCCGGGAACCAAGTCCAGGTCTTCCGCGGTATCCCGTACGCTGAACCACCGGTGGGAGCCAAGCGATGGAAGCCCTCGACACTCAAGTCAGTCACGGCGGACGTCGACGCGACGGCCTTTGGCAGTGTATGCCACGCTGTGTCCATGTTTGGTCCCGGCGGAGACCAGCCTGTCGCGTCCGAGGACTGCTTGTTCCTCAACGTGTATGCGCCCGCTGGCGTGACACGCGACTCCAAGCTGCCGGTCATGGTCTGGGTCCATGGTGGTGCGTTCGTCGCCGGTTCGTCCAATACAGAGGAGTCCCACAACATCCTCGCTGCGGCTGGTGAGAAGGTCGTGGTCGTGACGCTCAACTACCGACTTGGTGTCTTCGGCTTTTTCTCGAACGAACAGCTCCTCGGCGAGGGCCAAGGCGCCAACTTTGGGCTTCGTGACCAGGAAGTCGCTTTTGCGTGGGTCAAGCAGTACATTCAGTACTTTGGCGGCAACCCGAACGATATCACGGCTTTTGGAGAGAGCGCCGGTGCCATGTCCCTTGCGATGCATATGCTGTCGCACGATGGCGACCAGAAACTCTTCCACCGCGCGATCCTCGAAAGCGGCGCGTACACGACGACCCACGACACGGCCACGCCGGCCGTCCAGCAGAACCAGACGACCACGATCGCCAAGGCCGTCGGCTGTGGTGACGCGGCTGACGTGTTGGCGTGCCTTCGCGCAGCCAACGCGACCGCGGTGCTCGCGGCCGGAGGTGCGCTGAACTGGATTCCGACGGTAGACGGCGAGTACATGAAGGAGATGCCGATCCAGCGCTTGCTCGCGGGTAAAGTGAGCCGCGTGCCGGCGATCGTGGGCACGAACGCCGACGAAGGATGGCTCTTTACGTTCCAGGCTGCTGAGGCCGCTCAGTACGAGTCGTTTGTGCGCGGACGCTTTACGATGCTTAGCGAGAGCGAGTATGAGGAACTCGCGACGTTGTACCCGGCGTCGGCCTTTGCGACCCCGCACCACCGCACGGCCGAGATCTTTGGTGATGTGATCTTCGTGTGCCCGAGCGAGCAGTTGTCGCAGACACTTTCGGGTACCGAGACCTACCGATACCGCTTCAACTTGAGCTCGAACGAGTTTGGTGCGCCGCTCACTGTCCACGCCAAGGATGTCGCGTACGTGTTCAACCACGTCGAGTCTGTACCCAAGACCGAAGATGACCAGCTCGTCGTCAAGCACTTCCAGCACTACTGGACCAGCTTTGCTCTCACTGGTTCACCGAACGGTCGTGCCCCCACAGACTTTAAGCAGGTGCAGGCCGCGGAAACGACGTGGCCGCTGTACACGAACGACGCCAAGCAGCAGCTTGTGATCCAGCCAGCGCTCGCGATCGAGACCTCGGGTACACAGCGCGCTGGACACGCCGAGCGATGCGCGTTCTGGCTCGACGTCGAGAAGCGCATCGCCAACGATATCGCGTTCATCTGAGCAAAACACGGGAATCCCTCACGCCAGGGCTTGAGTATGAGGGCCAGGACATGGGGTGAGTGCGCTTGGATTTGAGAAAGTATGTGTCGAATTGTCGTTGAGTGAGGAGGATCCTAAGAAATGCATGTCCTCTGCTCAAATTGCAACACTCGGGGCTCGGGCTCATTACCACCGGCCGCCACTACGTCGTATCTGTACGTCTGAACTGTCGTACGAGTCGTTTGTGCGCGGACGATTTGCGATGCTCACTGAGAGCGAAATCGCGGAGGTCGCAACACTGTACCCGGCGTCGGCTTTCGCGACGCCGCACCACCGCACAGCCGAGATCTTTGGTGATGTGATCTTCGTGTGCCCGAGCGAGCAATTGTCGCAGACACTTTCGGGTACCGAGACCTACCGATACCGCTTCAACTGGACTTCGACGCAGTCTGGTGTGCCGCTTGTGGTCCACAGCAAGGACATCGCGTACGTCTTTAACGACGTCGCGACTGTGCCCAAGACTGACAATGACCAGCTCGTCCTCAAGCACTTCCAGCACTACTGGACCAGCTTCGCGCTCTCGGGATCGCCCAACGGCCTTGCGGGGAACTCCAAGCAAGACGTGGCCACGGAGATCACGTGGCCGCTGTTCACAAATGACACCAAGCAGCAGCTTGTGATCCAGCCGGCGCTCGCGATCGAGACCTCGGGCACCCAGCGCGCTGGGCACGCCGAGCGGTGCGCGTTCTGGTTCGACGTCGAGAAGCGCATCGCCAACGACGTTGCGTTTGCTTGAGTGAGAAGGACTAGACAACGATCGGGAGAACGCCACGCCAGGTTTTGAGCCGCAGTTGGACGTGCGAGTTTGTGTATGGATTACAATTAGAGTGTCGGATTGTTATAACAATCCGACACTCATAAATGTAAGGAGACCCGAGAGAAACGCACTGCTTTCCGTTCCATAATTTTTTACATGGGTCTCACTCTGGTGCTTCGTTGAACGTGGGACTCGTTTTTGCGCGCGTCACACATCCGCACCCTCGTCACTGCCGCGGCTCCTCCCCATGGGATTACGCGCGGGTCCCAACTTCAACTGCGTGTGCCTTTCTATGGGAGATCCTGTAGGGGCATCCGGTGCTTCTCTACACTTGGAACCAGTATGCCGGTGATACCGTACAGGCGGCACAGCACTCACGGCTTGGTCTCTTCAAGTGAAGACAGTCTCAGCACACGCTGAAGCATCAACACCATCTGATTGCCACTGGCTGTTTACTGGCGTGCGATTGGTACCACATGGGGCAACCGTTCTATCGGTCGGGCCGAGGCTTCAACCGCGTATTCTCTGGGGAGGATACACCGGCTGGTCTTCTACAGGGGAGGGTGCCTGTCCGCCCCATGCCCTCTGCTTCACGATCAGAACGCAACGAGAACGACAGCCACCACTTCTCATTTCTCCAAGCTCGAGCAAGACACATCCACCCAAGCACCTCGAGCCATGCTCGTGCGTGTTCTCCAGCTACTCGCGGCCGCGACAGCACTACTCCACGCCGCCGACGCCGCCGCACAGCCCACCGTCAAACTCCCCACCGGCGCCAAAATCTCCGGACTCGTCGAAACCAACGTCCAAGGCAAACAAGTCAACGCATAC
>JAADVT010000655.1:0-18622 GCA_023335895.1 Pythium rishiriense
CCCCCCCCCCCCCCCCCCCCCCCCCCCCCCCCCCCCCCCCCCCCACCGAGCCTCATGAGACTGTTGGTGTTTCCTTTCAAAATCGATGACCAGACGCGGCGCTGTTCAAGTGCGCGAAAGCGCTGCGTGCGCGGGACCCGACGGCCGTGGTGCTGAGCTTTGCGTCGTCGTGGCTGGCGCTCGTCTTCCTCACGCGCCCGTTCTCCAACACGGTCGAGACGCTCGTGCTCGCGCTCGCCATGGCGACGCTGCTGTGCTACAACCCGGTACTTCTACTCACATGCATGGCGTGTGTTGACGCTCGCCGCCTGACGTTTGTCTTTTTCTCTCTGTCTTTGTGGTAGCACCGCCGCGTCTTGTTCAACACGTTGCACATCCAGACGCTGCTGATGGGCAGTCTTCTCGCGGTCGGCTTTTTCACGCGGTTCACGTTCCCGTTCTTCTTCTTGCCGCTGGGCCTGGAACTCGTGCGTCGCCAGGATGCGCTACTCGTCTTGCAGGCCAGCAAAAAGGATGAGCCCGCCACTGCCGTTGCACAGTCTACGAATGAGGAGGAGGAGGTGAAGGACGCGTCGGCGCCGTCGGCGGCTGGGAAGAGAACGTTTCCGTCCTTCTTCAATCCCATGGGAGCCCGTGTGGACGACAAGAAGGATGGAGCCGTCTCCAGAGCAAGAAAGAACGGCACTGCGTCGACTCTTTCGAGCAAGAAGGAGCCGTGGGACTACACCAAGACTACCGGAGCGATGGACGTGGATACGCGCAGGGCGCGTCACCTGCATCCGAGGCTTGAAGAAGTGGTGCGGTTGCTTTACATGGCTGAGAGCGACAAGCAAGCAGATGGGGCAAACCAACTCTGTGAGGCGATCATGGCCAGCGATGATGAGCGACGAGCGATCGAGCGGGATTCAAACGTGATTCAACGTCTGGTGCTGCTCTTGAAAGAAGGAGACGAACGAGGCCGATGCAACGCACACCACCCGCTCTGGAAGCTATCTGAACGCATCCCCGTGAAGATTGCCAGCTTGCTGGACGCGGAAGCTCTTCAAGTGCTGGACGCGAACCCTGGATGGCGGTTGCTGCCGACACTGATGGACAACGAAGAGGCTTCTGCTGTCATCAAGGCCACGAGGAAGCAGGCGTCGGCACTCTGGTGGCGCCGCGTCGTGCGCGCTATCTCCATCGGTGTGCAAGGTCTCTTGAGCTTCACTCTGTGGTCCGTGGCGATTATCGCGCTGGATACGTGGTACTTTCGCGGCCAGTTTCCCGAGACCATTGACGGCGCGTGGGAGAGTGCTGTCATCGCCCCATGGAATAACCTCAAGTACAACTTGGACCCGGCCAATCTCGAACTTCATGGTGTGCACCCGCGTCTGACGCACGCGCTCATCAACATGCCGATACTCTTTGGCCCGCTGTTCTTCGTTTTCCTTCTCAACTTGAAGACCGCCAAACAGCGCGTGTGGCAGGTCAGCTGTGTGCTGGTGCCGCTGGCACTCATCTCGCTCGCTCCACACCAGGAGCCACGATTCCTCTTGCCGCTCCTCGTGCCCCTACACTTGTTCCACGGCTCAGCCGTTGTGGGGAACCGCTCGAAGAAGGCTGTCTGGGGTCTCTTCTCGGCTGTGCTGACAATCTTCTTCGGTGTGCTCCATCAAGGCGGACTGCTTCCGCTTTTGCTTTCGCTCAGCTCGGGCGGATCCCCAGCATTGCTCACACTGCCATTCTGCCGTTTCGTTGAGGATCTGCCAGCAGTCAACAACGTGCCGCTCGTGTTCTACAAGACATACATGCCGCCACGGTTCGTCCTCGCCAATGGCGTCGAACCGAAGGGATCCAACTTCCGAGTCATCGATTTGGCCGGTGGGGATGCCATGCAGACGCAGGTGTACGAACAGGGCCTCGGCAGTCTTGGGGAGTTCTTGCTGGTCGCCCCTGCGAGTGTTGATGTCGAGCCGGTCATGAGTGCGTTCGGGGCTACCGGCTCTGATGCGCAGCACCTCGTCGTCGGAACTTGCTTCCCCCACGTGTCGACGGAGGACTTTGATTGGGAGAAGCCGATGGATTTGGTGATCTATCGATCGGCGAAGTCGTCGTCGTTCGTGGCTCGGCTGTGGGAGGCGACTACATCGGTTTTCAGCTCGTAAGCGCGTTTTGGAAGTACACTTGGTGTGAGGAGTAGGAGGAATAAAAAAAAAAAAAATGTAGGTAGAATAGCTAGAGCTTGCAAGTAGATCTGTAATGCAGAAGTTTTGGTCTGGTCACGTAATCCAAGTGATGAATCAGCTCCGAGGTGATGGCACACTTTTTACCTGAGTGTCGAGAATATTGTCTGGTACTTCCACACTGCGAGCCACCGTAAATGTAGCGAGAACTGTTCTCCATTCTCAACGTCTCTGAAAAGGCGATGCTAGTTCGAAGCAAACAGAATTCGATGCATTCATTAGTTCGCTCAACTAGACCCACGGGCGCGATGTGAGCGTGACTTGGGAAGGACGACGGGAGGTCGTGGACGCGCGCGTTGAAGGAGTCTTTGATACTATCGACGGAGATCGACCAGACCCAGGTGCGCGCGTCCCAGCGCGTTTCTGTGTAGTACTCGCTCGACTCGTGAGTGTGTGTCTGGTAGTAGCGAGCGTACGTGACGCAGAGGATACGGTCGCAGCACGTGTTGTTCGACCGGACTGAGCGGTGCGCGAAGTGGACTGCCTCACGGATGCCTGTTGCTCGTCATGTTGCTGATGTTGTTGCTGGCGGTATCGCTGTGCTAACGCTGGAGACGGTGCCAGTCGAACATGCTCTATAGGAGATGGCTCTTGCTGGTGGCCATTTCGTTGGTTCGAGCGTTTAATATCGATGAACACTCTTGGTCGTTGAACGATGCGGTCACCACCTGGATCGCTATCATCCCCATCATTCGAGTCGGTGTCTTGGTTACCGTAATGAGGTTCATCCATTGCATTCGTCTGGCCGTTTGAGCGATGCTGCTGCTTTCCACCTTCACGCCCAAGCTCCGCGCCGTTGTTTGCGACATTGTTGTTTTTGCGGATCACGAGGTTGCCGCGGAGACGGTGTTCATTGATGAAATTCTGCAAATCAGCCTCACGAATGCACTGGCGTGCACATAACTCCTTCAGTTCCACGTACTTGACATGAGTGTTGCGCAGCTCTTCTTCCTTCTGACGCAACTTTTTTGTCAAAAAAGTGATTGTGGAAGATTCTGAATCGCCCGTGGTCTTACGAGCGGCTGATTCAGAACTTGAAATAAACGGAGGGAAATCCATCCAAAGCCGGTCCATCAATTCTAGCACGTCGGCGCGTTTATCGCATCCTTCAAGAGCTTCGCGGCTATTGACCTTCCAGCACTCAACTTGTGAATGGAAGTCGGTTACCCGGTTCATCAAATCCTCCAATTGCTTCGCAATTGCTGCTTCGCGTTGACGAAGGCGCGCAATCTTGTCTTCATACTTTGGTGAGTTCTTATCCTGCCGCTCTTGGTTGGTTACAGATTTTCCCACCTGCTCCAGCTGTGATTGTAGTCGGAGTATAAGCTCGTCCTTGGCTTGAACCTGCTTGAGTAGCTCGTGAACACGTTCGTCACGTTCACGATGGTTGTTCTCTTCCCGGGATCCGCGGCGTGCATAGCTTTCCAATTCTTTCTCCAAGGTGGCAACCTTGTCCTGTGATAGCTGTAGCTGTAGCTGCAATGCTTGAGTTTTGCCCTGCTCTTCGAGCAGTTGAGTCATCTTCTCAAGCACTCTCCTCTTTTCCCTTTGGAGATCGACCTCGAGTTTTCTATCTGCGCTGGACTTCGAGTGACGAGAGTGTCTCGTTCTATCCTCTTCAACCTTCTCGTCCTCGCTTGCGTGATCATCTCGGTCTCTTCGCAAGGTGGAGTTGCTTGTTATTGGCGCACTCCGGTTATCATGCCGCTCTACCTGTTGTTGGTCTGGAGAGTCAGTACGACGCGTGTCATCGTGGACACTTCTTTTGTCATTGTTCGAGGTAGTTCGTGTCTTGGAAGTAGCTGACCTGTGACGATTAGCAGAAGAAACCTTGTCCTCGTCACTACTCCGGACACTCTCTGCGTCCTCAACACCGTTGTCCGCCGAATATCCATGGCGATTTTCCGTTTGCCGAGTTCCCCTTTTCCTAGCATCTCCATTTGTCTGGATCGCACCAGGGCGGTCGCGTTGCCACAGCTCGGAGCGCGCAACACTAGAACTCTTGTCTTGCCGTGTGATATGCACGGTGGATGACGCGGCCGACTCGTCAAACCCTCGCTGGACATGGCGATGCGTCGGTTCCTTGCCTGTCGGGGACATCCGAGGCTCGAGCAGCTTTCTCACGTCCGTCGTCGCGGGCAGCCGTAATCCCGGCGGGCACTCCTCTCGTGGCCGGATCTCCCCTGTCGACAAGTACACGAGCTCCATCGGACGGTCGTGGTACTGGACGTGGATCTCGCGCGGCATGAGCTCCTTGGACAGCGGCGCGAGCGTCACGACACCTCTCCGTTCGCCCGTGTGGACCCCCACGCCGTCACTTCCATCGACGTGGCCACCATCCAGTAGCTGCTTCACGTGGCGTCGACGCGTCGCCGGCGACATGGCGCCGTCTCCCCGTGTCTGCCGACGGCGCAGGTAGTTCTGCGACGCCGCGATGTGGCGCGGCGACTGCAGGGGAAACTTGAGCCCGGCCGTGCGCTTTTTCTCGTCCTCGTCCTCGCCATCATCGTCGCTCTCGAGCTCGTCGTCCGCGGGCGCCTCGCGCTCGTCGCTACTCCGGTCGCTTTTGGACTCGTCGTCTTCGTCACCTTCCGGGAGATCGCCGGGCACGCGGCGGTGGTCGCCACGGCGCGACACGCCACCGCCGAGCAGCGCGCGCGAGGCCGACGCGCCGAAGACCACGTCGTCCGAGCTCGTGAACACGCGCTCGTCGTAGAGGCGGCTGAGCATGGTCGCCGGCCGTGCGCGGGGTTTCCCCTTGGGGTTTCCCTTTTTTCCTTTTTTTTTTTTTCAAAACGGAGAAAAATGGAGGGGAAATCCATGGCGGGTACAAACATGATAGCAACTATTTTGAGGTCGAACACTTAACCGAAATGGGAGAGATGCGTTTGTATCATGCGGCTAATGAGATGTGATCACAGTGTACATTTTGGCGGGATGGAAGACGCGGAGGAGACCCAGCGCATCCTTCGAGTCAGGCCATCGCGAGAACCTGACCATCTCCGCGTGGAAAGCCAATCGATTGGAGGATCGGATGAAGGTTCTCCTCCCCATCGTCGAAAGGACCGTCTTGGTCGATGCCCCAAACACATACTTACTGTCGCCTTGAGCGCTCAAGTGAAATGCTGTTTACGGTCCCTATCCAAACGGACATGATGATCCCCTCCTGCTTGATTGTGGGTGGCGGATGCGAAGAGCCCCTTGCGATCGTAGCCACAGAACGCGACAGGAAACGTTGGGGGGGCGGAGTGAGAAAAAGACGAAAACCTGGGGCGACCTCGGCCAATCACGTCCCGTCCGTTCCGTGCGACTTGGAGGGCGTGGGTTCATATTGCTGAGCCGTTCGCTGGCTTCCTTGAAGGCAAGAAAAGTCCGTGGATTTCGTGCGAAGTGGTGGGTGAGTCGATCGATCGATTGGCACGTCCCGAGTGTACGAGTTCCAGTTCACTCAACGCCACCGCGCTCGAGCGTGCAGACAGCTGCCGAGGCCGACAAAACGAGATTTTGCGTTTGCAAGTTTTTCTTAGCGTTTGTGTTCACGACACACCGGCGTGTGGCCTTTCAAGGCACGTCGCGACATTAGCTTAATAAAAAGCTATTGCCGCGACATGCCGGATATGTATCCACGATCGACCAAGAAACAAGCTCGTTGCGGGCCAACCTGATTCCTCACCCCCCGCCTGCAGCGTCTGCTCCAACAAAACAAATCCATCGCCTCGGCGAGTGTACATTCGCTACCCACGCAAACCCAGTAGAGAGCGCTCGGCTTCGAATCTCCTCCCACTGCATTTGCAGGAAGAAAGCGACACAGAGACAACGCGTCGCCCGATCCATCAGGAATGTGGTGGGGGGACCCAGTACTGTCCCGGAAGCTCGATTAGGGCTAGGCAACTCAGCTTTTCCCAGCGTTGGTGAGCCCGTCGGGCCCGGCGCTGCGACCGTTCCGCGCAGCCGCCACGCCACCGTGGAGCTGCCCGCGCGTCCAGCGTGGCTTGCGGAGTCTCGATGGTTCTCCCGTTCCCTCCGCGGACGACAGCAGGTTTCTTCTCGCCACAGTTTCGATAACACACACTACAGGTCGCTTGACGCACAGCCTTACCAGCCGTGGCTCGTGAGGCGCCGGTCGCACCGAATACTCCCGCCACACCCGAACGGCCATCACTCGGTCGGCACACGAGCAGCGAAAACTCCCCCATGTCCTGCCAGGGCGCACGCTCCGGGCTCTCGGCGCCGAGCGTCGCGACGCTCGCGGTGGACCCGTCGAGCCCGACGACGACTGCGCTCGTCGTGCAGCCAGTGACGTGCCAAGAGACCGAGCTGCTCCGCGTCAAGTCGGAAGAGCTCGGCGAGTACCGCATCGTCGCCAACAACATGTCGCTGGGCGCGGTCGCGAGCCTGCCGACCGTGCAGAGCCTGTACGCGACTGACAACCAGATCAAGTCGTTTGACGCTGGGGACGCCACGCTCTACGAAATGTACGGTCTTCTCGTGGGGTTGACACTGGGCACGTGATGGCTGGAAGGCTAACGCCGCGGCTTTCACTATTATAGCGATTTCACCAACAACCAACTCACAACTCTAGACAAGATCAAGCTCCCGACCTCGCTCAAGCGATTGTGCGTGGCAACGGCATACGTGGGCTCGGCTATTACGAATGGTGTGCTAATGTCTGTGCGATTCAGGATCCTGGATTTCAACCCACTCACGAAAATCACGACTGGGCAGCTGCCATCCTCGCTGCAAGAATTGTACGCATAACGTTGTCGGCCATTCCTGTTCTTCTCCCTTCGATTGGACTCATAGTGGATGTTCGTGCCCTAGATACTTTCGGAAAGCGAATATCGAGTCGCTCAAGACATTCGTGTTCCCCAACCAAATCAAGAAACTCTACCTCACCGGCAACCGGCAACTGCATTCGCTCTACGGTCTGGTACTGCCGACCAACATCGACACGCTGTACGTCAACGCATTGGATGTGGTACACAATGGAGCCCCCCATTGACTCACTCGTCCATGTTCACAGCGAATGTACAGATAGCGCCGTCTCCGAGTTTGCTGGTGTGATCCTCCCGAAGACACTCAAGTCATTGTACGGATCTAGACCTTCTCCTCACTCTCCACATCATAGAGCACAAAGCTAATGATGCGCGTCCGTTTGTGTAGGATTGTGAGTGGCACATCGCCTCTCGCGACGTTTGACGTTCGGCAGTCGGATCTCTCGGTCCTCAAGAGTGTCAATTTGCAACTCAAGACCGTGAGCGGCATGTCATGTCCCGATTCGCGTGGCACAATCACCATTCTCACCAGTGACGTGTCCGCCTGCGTGTTTTCCGACCTGGATTTCGTGGCCAAGTATCCTCCGATCCAGGTTACGGGTGCGCCATCGACAGACACTCCATCCCCGACAGTCACATTGGATGGCCAAACGGTGCCCTCTGCATCAACCCCCACTTCGACCGATGCCCCCAGTAGTGGTGGCGGCGGTGGCAACTCGACTCAGATGATTATCGTGGGCGTGCTCGTCCTCGTGGCAGTGATCGTCGGCGTAGTAATCGGTTTCATCTTCCAGCGACGACGCAAGGCTCGCCGATCCGATGGTGACACGCGTACGGCAACGAAGAAGTCCAAGAGCAGAACACGCACCGAGGACCAGAGCGAAGGCGGTGGAGCCGTGTTTGCCACGCAGCCGAACTCGAACGGATTCTTGGAAAACGACGTACGTAACGACGAGTCTCTCATTGCACACCGATTGCCTCAGGAGGAGATCGTGATCGTGGGGAAGCTGGCCAAGGGCGGCTTTGGTATCGTGTACAAGGCGAAGCTGTACAGTCAAGACGTCGTCGTGAAGCAACTTACACCGACCAAAGCTGAGTCAACCGATGCGGTCAAGCGTTTCATGGACGAGATCCGCCTCTACTCCAAGCTCGACCACACCAAGATTGTACGTTTTGTCGGCGTGTCGTGGACCAACCTGTTTGACCTCAGCCTCGTGATGGAGTACATGCCGAATGGGGATCTCCACAACTTGCTGCGAACGACACAGAAGGACCCCACGTTAAAGCAGCAGTTCTCTTGGTTTAACGACCACTCCGAGCCGCGCTGCAAATCGATGCTCGCCACTGACGTCGCCGAGGCGCTTGTGTACCTGCATTCGTACTCACCACCGATCATCCACCGCGACCTCAAGGCCAAGAACGTGATGCTCTCCGCCGATTATACCGCCAAGCTCGGGGATTTCGGCATCAGCCGTGTGAGCGCCGAGGAGACCATGACCGGCGGTATGGGAACCACCGCGTGGATCGCGCCTGAGGTACTCCAAGGTGAGCGGTACTCGGAGAAGGCCGATATCTACTCGTTCGGCATCCTCATGTGCGAGATGGATACGTGCGACCACCCGTACAGCAGCAGCCGCACGGGCGACGAAACACTCACGGACGCCAAGATCGCGTACCTCGTGAGCACGGCCGCGCTCAAGCCCACGCTCTCGGACGACTGCCCCGGTGCGATCCGCAAGCTGATCTTCGAGTGTCTCGACTTTGACCCAGAGAAGCGGCCCTCAGCTATCGAGCTCCATTATAATCTCCGCAAAGCCCACGATGCCGCGCTCCAGTGGGGGTTTGTTTAAACGCGCGGCTACGTCAATCACAAGAGAAAAGAAAGAACGAAACACGGAAGGCACCTAAGTTAAACCGGCCTGGAAGTATGGATATAAGCCTACGCGATGTGGAAACCCGACCGAGCTGTCATTTTCCTTTGGTGTGTGTGACCGTCTGTCACACACACTGACTTGGTCTCAGCAATGACACGAACACTCATATCGTATACGTAACTGTTTCACGTTCGTAACACGTGACGTCTCCGACGTGGCGCAATCGCCCGCTTGCGGCGCGTGGGTGGAGGAATCAGACCTCGTGATTGGCCAATCACTTCTCCTCAGAACCGATTCTAACCAATCATAGGTGCTTGAAGTCCATGTTGCGGTACGCGCCTGTTTTCGTCCAATCGACAGACCGTGCGATCTTCCGTTTTATCCAATCAACGCGCACAGAATCCGTTTCCAGCCAATCCCATCTCTCCATACGGATGACTTGCCACCGCCGGCGCGTCACACGGGAGCTCTTCGTGGATCCCGTGGCCCTCCCCACCAAAGGAGCCGTTTCGACCCCATGCAGAAAAAAACCCCCGCAGACGAAAACCCGCTTGGGTGACGCACGCCACGCCGCTCAGTTCCCGTCTTGCGCCGGCCGAAAGCCCTCCCCCCTTGTCCCCCTTCCTCTTTGTGTTCCCGGATCCCTCGGTCTCCTCCCGCCCCACTCTGCCATGAGTAGCAGCTCCTCGGACGCCAAGCCGCAGCTGCTGCGCCGCAACTCGCGGCTCACGGTGGACGGCATGCTCCGCGCGGCGTTCGCGCGGGTCGACACGAACGGCGACGGCACGGTCGACGCGCTGGACATCCAGAAGGGGCTCCGCGGCGCCGGCGTGCGCCTCCAGCCGGACGAGATCGCCGCGCTGATGCAGCGCCTCGACCCGCAGAACCGCGGCGCCGTGACGTTTGACGAGTTTTACGCGCTCCACGAGGCCTTTATCGCCAAGACCTTTAAAGACTTCGACAGCGACAAGAAAGGGTTCCTCGACGACGCCGCGCTCCAGGCCGCGATGGAGCAGCTCGGCGTCCAGGTCACGCTCGCCGAGGCGCACGCGATGATCCGCGAGCTGAACCCGGCCGACACGCACCGCGTCCACGAGAACGACTTCAAGTCGCTCTACCTCGTGCTGCGCGCCAAGATGCACGACTCGCCCAACTTTGAGCACTTGCTGTGGGACCCGGACGTCCGCCACCTCTCCAAGCACTGGTGGAAGGCCAGCGTCGAGGTCGGCGAGGGCGGGCTCCGCGTGCCGCTCCCGCAGAAAAAGGACGGTAGCGCCAGCAAGGTCTCGCCGACCGTCAAGTTCTTTGGCGGCGCGCTCTCGGGCGTGATCGAGGCCGTGATCCTCACGCCGCTCGATGTGACCAAGACGCGCCTCCAGCTCGACAAGACCGGCCAGTACAAGGGCTTTGTCGACGCCGGCAAGCAGCTCTTCAAGGCCGAGGGCCCCAAGGGCCTCTACAAGGGCTTCACGCCGTGGACGATCCACGTCGTGACCAAGAACGGCACGCGTTTCTACTTCAACGCGATTTACCGCAGCATGCTCGCGGACAAGAACGGCCAGGTCAGCGGCGGCAACGAGTTCCTCGCTGGCGCGCTCGCCGGCGCGACCGAGGCCGTGCTCATCGTGACGCCGTTTGAAGTGATCAAGACGCGTCTCCAGGGCCAGAACGTCGTCAAGGGCGAGCAGCTCAAGTACCGCGGCACGATCCACACGGCCTTGACCATCATGCGCAACGAAGGCCCGCTTTCGCTCTGGAAGGGCGTGACGCCGACCATTGGTCGCCAGGGCCTGAACCAGGCCTGCAGCTTCTGGTCCAACAACTTCATCAAGAAGCACGTCTGGAAGCTCGAGGACGGCAACACGCTGCCGGCCTGGAAGAGTGGTCTCACGGGTATGCTCGGCGCGATCCCGGGTCCGTGCCTCAACTGTCCGTTGGACGTGGTCAAGACGCGCTTGATGGCCCAGGAGTCGGGCAAGGCCGCGGCCAAGTACAAGAGCACGCTCCACGCGCTCACGACGATCCCCAAGGAGGAGGGCTTTGCGGCGCTCTACAAGGGCCTCGTGCCGCGCCTCACGCGTCTCTGCCCGTCCTACGGCATCCAGTGGCTCGTCATGGACCAGGTCACGGCGTACTTCTCCAAGCAGAACTAGAACACCCTCTATATCGTTTTTTTTCCTACTCCGTACAATGTGGTGCCCAGCGCCTGGTATTCACGAATCAACATCCCATCGAAAGGGCCTGCGAAGCGTCTAGGCCGCTACTTTTTTTTTTTTTTCAATGTTCGCGCACAAGACACGCAAAAGAAAGGAACGTTGTGGGCACGTACTGTACCCGACAACAGAATTGTGGAGGTTCTCGACGGCAACGCACCGGACGGTGGAATGCTCCATGGGCAGCTACTTCTATGGGGCATGAACGACGTTGGTTGGGTGGCATGAAGCCAGTGCAAGTTGCCAGATTTGTCAGTGAGAAATCAGTGGGGAAGTCCGTCCCGTATGTGGATTCTTCGCACTCGACTCACCATTTCGCAAGCTCCCCTGACAAGCGCAGTCGTTGGAGTCAAACAGTCAAACATGAACCCCCAACCAAATCCCCATCAGAGGTCTCCCTCTGAGCGCGAGGGTGTGTGCACGTCTAGATGGTGCAGCAACCCTCGTGCGCTCAAACGTAACGGGAACCTCCATCGGTATTGCGAACGCCATCGAGCACGCGTGATGAAACCCTGTTGCTACCGAATCAGGAAACGATCACGAGAGCCAGTCGACTCCACCTCCCGTGCAGTGGACCATTCCAGCCGAGAGCATCGCGAGGTTCTGGCCACGTCGATTGTGCAAGAGAACAGCGCCGATCCTGCCATCGCCAGGCAGGTACTAGACCCAGATGCAGAGTTTTTCGCGAGTATCTGTGAACTGCTTGCAGAAGAGGATATCCTATCGAGTTCGATCGATCATCACGTCGTAGGATTCACGAGGTCGGTTGACTCCGCTCTCCAGTGGCAAGAAACTCTGCACTCCACTTTGGATAACGTTCCACCTCTGGAAAGAGCACCTTTTCCCGCCTCAATCGCGCTCCATCAGAACTCGTTCCACGACTCCGGCGACATGATCACAGACTGGGACCGAAAGTTCTTCGTAAGTCTTTTTGGATTACCGAATCCACGGGGTGCTGTCAATGATCAGAACGAAGGTGGTCTCAGGGGAGTCGAAGCACCCGAATCTTTCCTTGTCGCAGATCCGATCCAACCCGATGACTGTTCTCCATCGCCTTGGTATCTCAATTCGCTCAATTCGAGTGATATCAACGAAGAGGGAGATGTCGTGGATTACTTTGACGCGTGTTTGATGACAGCGAGCTTGGAGGTTGTGATCCCCGAGCCAAGAAAAGGCGAAGAAGATGAAAAACCACTCGCGTTCGACGATTTTCACGACTTCGAATCGTACATCACGAAGATGAATGATATGGATCGTGCTTGACTTGTCGCTGATGGTGTCCTGCATGCGAAGTCTGTTGACCGGAGCAAAATACCTGATCAGCTAACGGCCTATCATATTCACTCGCGACACCGCCATGAAAGCTCTGGTCGAATCGTATCCAAGCATTTAGGAAAACCTCCTAGAAATTCAGCCAGACACGCCCGAAGACCCTCGTTTGATCGAAGCAAAGGTCAATTGTGATTCACTGCTAACATTATCTACGGGGGCTTGAAGGAGTGTTCAGGTGTGTGGCGCGGCGCTCGGCGCTCCATAGTTCGTCGTACGATACTACTAGTTTCATGGCTGTTTGGTCACTGTGTAATCATGCATGCGAGGGGCTGCGGCGCTCCAGGTCGATACCAAGTTGGTGCATTCGCCGAGAGCGCGGCTGCTCCTTGGTGCGCCGCACGTCGGCCGACCGTGCGCGGGGCTTCAAGACACTTCGTGGCTCTTTCGTGATTGTCGACTCGCTATACGTTGCCGCGAACGCACTATGACGGCTAAAAGAGGAGGAGGAGGAGGATGCATGGGACGGACTGTTCAGTACGCCGGCCATGTCATCATCTAGCGAGGGCAGGCGGCTCCGCGACGCCTTTCGCTGGCTTACGGTGGCAGCCACTGGCGCTCGGATTGTGTCGTCCAGCCCTCCGTCGCCATAGTACGTCGTGAACGACACAAGCCCGTCTTCAGCATCGTCGTCATCGTAACCGAGGAAATCACTCAGCTCGCCAGAACTGTTCGCACGAGACGACGAAATCTAAGCGAAGCAATAAAATAGGAAATTGTGAGACCTAACACTCCACCGAGAAAAAAAACTCCAACACTTGAGACGCACCGACAGCGAGCGCATTACGCGGCGGTGGTTTGACGGCTCGGTAGAAACACTGCTCGCGACGCTCGAGTCTCCGCTGGAAGAGCGATTTCGCTCTTGACGTCTCGTCGTGACCACATCGTCGCCTCGCGGAGAGAGCAGAGCGCTGTTTGCTGTGTGACGATGTCGGCCGCTTTCAAAGCTACCTCGGCGCGCTCGCGAAGCAAGTACGGCCTGTGTCAGTCGCGGACTCGGTTGGTGATACATGTGCGCCAAAACAGGGTTCGTTTGGCCAAGCGACACGGTGCGTAGCAGTGCCGGCGCCTTGGCCGGCATCGCGAGGTCTTCGTCGTCCTCTCCATTATTGTCCTCATTGTTGTTGTCTCCCAACGAAGATTCTTTGTCGTGGCGAATCGGCGACATAGAAGGCACGGTTGCGCTCCCGGATGGCGACGACGCGACGGATGATGGGAACTGCGCCCGCATCCACTCTTCCTGCTCGCGCTTGAGCTTTTCCTCTTCTTTGTACTTGTTCTTAAGAATGTTCAGCAGCGACTGGTTCTGTCGAAGAATATCCTGGTGGGCCACGGGCGATGCGGGCGGCGTGAATTCGAGGCGCCGCTGGGTCGTCGGCTTTGAGGACGACGACGGAGCTGTCGCAGTCGTCGGAATGGTGATGCCTCGAGTAAGTGGCACGGGGCGAGTGGTCGCATTGGCCGCCGGTGCGGCGGCAGCAGTAGGTGTGGTCGTCGCACCTCCGGAGATCGGCCTTCCAGCAGCAGCCGCTGACGCGAGTCCGGCGTTGCGCTTTGCGACTTGGATGCGTAAATCCATGGGCCGACTGGAAGCTCTCGCCGGTCCTCCTGCTGAAGATGTATCGAAATGGTGCGCATGTAAGAACGGCGCAGCTGCAGCTGGCGCCCTTGGAGGCGAGGGTCGTGGACCATGTCCGCTTTTTGGCGCCGACGACGGCGAGTGTTGCAAGCGGTTGAGAAACGACATGCCTGTCGCCGACGTCACGGGTGACGACGAATACTCGAGCGGTGGTGGCGTTGGTTGGTTGCCTCGACTAGAGTTTGCCTCCTGTTGGTGCGTTTGTTTCTGCTGCTGAGCCTCCACGGGCTCGTTCTCGGGGATGCTCTCGGGCGTTGATATGGTCTCGGGCTCGTCCTTGAACTTGACGTGGTAGTACGCACTCTGCGGGCTATGCTGAGCCACATGGTGGCTCACGTGGCGCACAGCCGGTGGAGCGTCCTTTTGTGGCGGAGTCGATGGTGCCGACGGCACAAGCGGCTTGGAGCGCGTAAACGTTTGGCTCGCCGAGACCGATGCATTGCTAGGCCCGGCCAGGGTCATCGGGTGGCGCCCCACGTGGGAGATCGAGTGGCGCTTCTTCCGCCAATTGGCGCCTGGGATGGGCGAGTTGATGTACTCGGGCGGTGGCTGCTGCACGCGCGCGGCCGCGGTCTGGATATGGGGCAGCATCTGGCGCGCGAGCTGGCTGGGCGGCATGGGCGTCGTCGGTGGCGACGGCGAGATCGGCGCCGTGGCCGCCACGGGCGGCACAGCCGCGCCCACCGAGACCTGGTTATTGGTATTGGTATTCTGGTCGTCGTGTGTCGGCACGACCTGGAACGCGAGCGTGATCTCGGTGTTGCCCAGCGAGAGCACGTCGCCGTCGCGCACAATCGCGGCGTCGCGGTGCACGAGCAGCTTTTGGTTGAGCGTCGTGCCGCGCTCGCTGTGGTCCACGTACACCCACACGCCGTGCTGCGGCGTGCACTCGAGTGTGCCGTGCGCGACCGAGACCTGTGTGAGGGGGGAAACACCGGCGTGAGGTGTGGGGGGAGACTCAGATCTGGCACCATGCGAGTCGCGACGTGACACAATTTTTCGTACCAGCGGATCGAGATGGCACGCGTCGCGGCCGATCGCGATGCCGAGGCTCGCTGCGTGGGGTTTGCCCTGGCGATCGCCGACTGCGAGTGGCTCGGTGACGCGCGTCGCGTGCGTGAGCCGATTGCGCACGTGGAGCACGGCGACGCGCGCGCCGCTCGCGACGGTCCCCGTTGTGCGCATCGGTGGGACAAACGAGAGATCCACGGCCGTCGGGACACTGCGGGGAGGAGGGGACACGATACAACGCCTAAGGAGCGTCCGTCGAGCGATGGAGAAAGAGAGAAGGCGTCCGGTCGGCGGCGCAGCGCCCTTTCTTCAATTTCGCCTCGTGCGGGACGCCCAAAGGTCATCTCTCGACAAAAGCCGGGATTTTCTCGCGAGGCGAAGAGGGTTATCATTTTAATTTAGAGATGCATAGAGTCTAGGATGGAAAGATGTGGACCACTGGGAATGGCTTCGCTTTGGCGGCGCACGCCACTGCCGCAACATTCCTTCGATTTTTTCTTCATGGCCGATTTCTCTCTTAAATACGGTTCACTCTCCCTAGAAACCGCTTTAGCACAACAAAGCGCTTTTTTAGAACAAGCCAACTTTGTCCTCGATAAGAAAGCGCTTTTTGCTCGTAGCTACTGGAATAAGATACTCGATGCCTCCGCGCCAATGGTGGTGTTTCATTCCCATCACACGGAAAGACAGAAAGACAGATCAGCTCCGAAGCGTCTCTCCGATGCACCGATTCTCCCCTGCGTGGCTGCGCAACGCGCGCGCACTCGCACGGCGCACTGCGCCACGCGTGGCGACGCCGTCGGTGCGCTCGCTCCAGTGCTCTACGCTCCACGCGGGCGCGTCACACATTCCGCCGGTCACGGTCGCGCGTGGCTTCCAGACCAGCCGCGTTGTGCTCCAGCGCGACGGCGAGGACGACGCGGCCAGCACGCCCAAGCCATCGAGTGGCAGTGACAGCGACGACGATGACGAGGAAGAGGAGCTTGACGAGTTGGAAGAAGACGACGACGAGAACGAAGAGGACGATGCGTTCGAGGGCGAGATCGACGAGGAGGCCGCGGCGGCGGCCGCGCAGTACCTGGGCGTCGTGTACTCGCCGGGCAAAGTCAAAAAGTTCAGCGCCGAGCTCGAGCTCGATGGCATGGTGATCAGCGGCGGCGACTATTGGACGGCGCTGGACGCGGCCAAGGGCTACGACGAGCTGGTCGACTTGTACTGCGACCTCGACACGGCGCGCAACTTCCCGGCCGGCTCGGACGAGGCCGAGGCCGCGGCTGGCGCGGTCTCGGCGTCGTCCGAGTTTGCGTCGTCGGCTGCGAGCGACGCCGAGTGGGCGATCCCGGAAGTCGGCAAGCGCAACGCCGACATCATCGCGCCCGTGCGTGGCGAATACCTCCAGCTCGACGAAGTGCTGGCCGCGCTCGAGCGCGAAAAGGCCATTGACGTGTACACGGTGGACCTCGCGGGCAAGTCGTCACTGGCTGACTACATGATCTTCACGACGGGCCGCTCGCAGGCCCACATGCGCCGCATGGCCGACATGATGATCCAGTCGATGAAGGCGCGCCAGCTCGAGGACGAGTTTGACTATGCCGTGGAAGGCCGCGACTGCGATGACTGGATGATCGCCGACTGCAACAACATTGTTGTGCACTTTATGCGCGAAGACACGCGTCGCATTCTGAATCTGGAGGACCACTGGGAAAACATGGTCAACGACAAACACAAGATCCTCGGCGACATGGATGAGGACGAGTACATGGACCGCTTCGGCACGAGCGAGCTCATGGAGTACATCGAGGACGACGACTTCACGAGCATTGAGGACACGGAAAAATACGAGGCCGAACTTGGCAGCGACAACGACCGCAAGGGCCGTGGACGCGGTGCCAAGGGTGGTGACGTCGACTGGAAGTAAGCCCTCGCTTATTCTTGCTCCCTCTTTTTGCCCATCTCAAATAGAAGAAAAAAAACAACCCCTGAACGTGAAATCTAATGGGAATGTGTAATATGCACGAGATGTGTGTAGATGGGGTCTGCTCTAGTTCTCATCTCTGGGCTGGAGCCCACTAGTCCTTGCCCTTTTCGATGTCGTCGTCGCCGTCCTGCTGTGCCACAGGCTCGTAGGTCGACGCGCGTGGCTCTTCGACGGGCTTGGAGTAGATGTACACACCCGAAGCCACAAAGAACACCGAGACCACGAGTGACATGGTGATCGGCATGCCAAACAGCACGGCGCTGAGCAGCGGCAAAAAGACGAGTTCGAGTGCACTCGCGATGGCCTTGCGCACCGAGTCGAGGACCTTGAGGAACATGCTCGTGACGACGCCGATGAACGACATGATGAGCACCATGGGCAGTACGTAAAACGAGAAAAGCACCGAGAGGTTGGCGGGCGTGATGACCTCGGCAAACGTCTGGCCCGTGAGCCCGAGCACGAGCATGAGCGTCGTGCACACGATCGAGTCGAGGTACATAAAGATGTTTTGCAAGTTGAGCGGGATCTTGACCTGCTTCTTGAGCAGCACCTCGTTGTACACGCCGGCGAACGTGCTGCTGAGCATCTGGACGAGCAGCATGCCGTACGCAAACAGCGACGGCCCGGCCTTGGCGGCCGCGGCCGAGGACGCCGACGCCGAGCCGAGCGTCTTGATCGCGCAGCCGACGGTCGTGACGACCAGCGAGATCCACTGGTTGCGGTTCAGCGCCTTTTGGAACATGAACTGGTGGAGCACGCCCGTGATGACCATGCGGAACTGGAGCAGAAGAAAATAGGTCGGCGCGTCAAACTGGCGGAGGTTCACGTACGACAGCACGTCGTAGAGCACGTAGAGCCCCGACGGGATAAAGTACTTGACCAAAAGCGCGCGGTGCTCGCGCATCTGTGCGGCCAGCAGTACGACGCGCTCCACGAGCGTGGCCGTCGGCGCCTTTTCCCGCGCGTCCCCCGAGAGGAACATGTAGCTCGCGATCGCGAGCTTGAACACGGCCTGGAGCACGACAGCGGCCGTGGCGTTGAACGCCACGTGGTGGCGCTTGGCCAGCTCGTTGAGCAGCCCGTAGCTCACCCACAGCGCCATGTACGTGACGAACACGGCGCGCTGCTCGCGCGTCTCGAGCCCCAGCGGCGCCGGCATCCTGGACGGTGAGATGGGGACGGGAGGGGGAGACGACCGGGGGGGAGAGAGAGAGAGAGACAAAAGGAGGGAATGGCGGATTATCGGAGCTCCTCGTGGTTTTTTGGGAGGATGATGATGCGCTTGGAGGGGGTTCACCACGTCATGTCGCACGAAGGTGACACGAAGGTGACCCGAAGGTTGACCGTAAACCTAGCCTAAGCAAGGCCAACGTGATTCACCTGGCTTCCTCGTCATGGGTTCCGTGAGACGAGCTGTTGTTTGCAGTCGCTGTCACGTGGCGTTCGAGCCACACAGCCATGCCCACCAGCTGCCTGGGCTCGTCAGCGCAGTGCATCCAATGCTCCATCAATTGAAGTTAGTATTCAACCATCTCTTGTGGGTCTCTCACGGTCTCACTTTCTCCTGAGGGGGGGGGGGGG
>JAADVT010000656.1:0-18583 GCA_023335895.1 Pythium rishiriense
ACGCCTAAGACTTGGATCTCCCAGTCAACTGGGACATCGCATATCGAACTTGCTGTTCGACATCATGGATCTGTCGAGCTTCGAGGGCTTCGTCCAGCTCACAGAACGACCTGCGGAGCGGCGTCTTCTCGTCGCCGCTGTACTTGGAGGTGTCGATCTTGAGTGGTTCGACACGGGTTTGACGCGCGAGAGTCATGTGCGCTTGCGCACGCGCGTCAGCGAGCTCGACGGTCATGAACTCTTGGGCCGCAAGGCGCTGAGCCTCACGGTCCCCGCTGCGGAGTAGGGACTTCACAGCAAGGGTACCAACCTTCTCGCTCATGCGAGCAAGAGCCTCCCACTCGAACTGGGTCAGGTGCGGGAAATGTTCTGCACGATCGAGCTGGGCCAGGTCGAAGTCGAGATCGCTCATGTTGATCTCTTGGTCGTGTGGACGGACTACAAAGTGCTACCAGGTGTAACCGGCGCAGATCCGTTACGCGTGCGTCGAGACCCTTCTCGACGCGACACTTGGGCTCTTGAGTTGATGGCAAAAACGACTCTGTATTGGGAGGTCCAGACCGCTCTGGACCTCAGAATTAAACCTACTCTGTCCCTAATAAACCTCATACAGGAGGTGGCATGCTCCGATAGGATGAAATCTCGGAGCATTTTCACCAATGGAAATGCAACATGAACACGCGCGTTCCTGCCAATCAGGAACGCGGGAGAGACGTCTCTTTTATGCAACCTACAGTTCTCTTGTAGCGAGCCCCTGATGGGCCCGCTACATGAGTTGCGACGACATGAGTTGGAGGTTTTTTTTGCGAAACTAACGACGTAACTAACGACGTAATTTACGCCGTAATTTTCGCTCCGAGAAGTTGCTGTAGGTACTCTCCAAGTTTTGTCGCAATCCTGGTCTCTCGACAGAAAGAAACCAAAGCGGGCAAATCTATGACAGGTTTGAACAACTTCCCCTGTGTCATGCGGATGCTGCGACGCGGTGTTCGCTGTTCTTCTGGTGCTGCAGCAACAGCGACTGGATCTCGAACGCAGCGACGGTCTTTTGCGTAAAGCCGTCGCTCGTGTCCATGACGCGGCGGTGGAGCAGCAGCGACGGGAATTGGCTCTCGTCGAGCATCGCGCGCGCGATCACGTGCGGCGTCGTGATGTGTACGAGCAAGTCCGGCCGCTTGGTGAAGCGGCAGTACAACGACCAGAGCAGCGCACCGAAGAGCGCGAGTGACAACAGCACACAGCCAGAAAGCGTGAGCACCGTGTTTTCGAGCGGGATCGAGAGCCACAGCGCCACGTCGTGGATGTTCCCGTCAAACCGGAGTGTTCGGTTGGTGCTCGATCCTCGCTGCAGCACGTACCGCGCGACAGCATCCTGGAAGAGGAAGAATATGCCGGCCGTGTACGTCGCCTGGAGCGTGGTCTCCATGTACATGTGATTATTCAGCACGAGCCGCACGCGGTCCTCGACGTGGGCGCTGCAGTTGGTCCCTTCGTCTGTGCGGACCGTGGTCCACTCGAGTGTCTTCACGTTATGTGGATACAACATGTCGCCGGCCAGGTGGAAATAGTCGGGGTGGTCTTTACGCGGTGGCTCCGTGATGTGGACAAGTGTCATGGGTCGCTGCTGTACGTCGTGGTGGATATATAGCCTCGACAACAGATCCAGGGGCAGTGCGGCCGAGCCGACGACGAGCTGCTGCTGGCCGCCAGAGAGCTCCACGGACAAGCCCGTGCAACCACTCGCGCCGGACTCACACCGCGCACCGAATGTCTTGGATAAATCCTCCAGGACCCACCCGAGCCGGGCCACCGTGAACGCGTACGTCTTGGTCAGGTTCACCGCGACAGCACCGTGTCCGTCGAAAAGCTGACTGGAGTTGGCGTATCTGTTCTGCAGCAACGCGTCCGCACGGAGTCGCTTGGCGACGCTCACGAGCAGCATCGACGCGTTGGACGTCTTTGTGCAGTCAAACACGTTGAAGTCGGACATGGCGGACGCCTGCACGCGGGACTGCATCTTCTCCGAGCCGTTCGCGTCGAGACACACGGCGTACGCGTGGACCTGCATGGGCGCGTCGTAGAGCGAATCGGACTGCAGGCCGGCGAACGGCGCACGGTCATTCTTCTCGATCACGCAGTGGCCCGGCCACGGCGAGCACTGCGTGGGGCTCAGATTGTAGTACCGCGTGTTCGGATTCTTGGCGTCGATCTCGTTGGTGTACAGCGCCGGGTCCACGTCGACGTGAAACGTGAGCGCGTCGAGCGTGATCGACGGCGAGATCTGCGTGTGCGAGAACTCCATGGCGATGTCGGATCTCGACATGTTGGCGGTGCCGCTCGCGAAAAGCCGCGACAGCATCGGCGCGCTCTTTCGTAAGAACCACTCGCGCTGGTCGAGCTCCTCCACGGTCGGGTCCAACGGGATGAGACCCGTGAGCATCGCCGTCGACATGTTGCGTTCGGTCTCGCCGTCGCGGAGCAGCGCCGTCTTGTTGACAAACTCCTCGCCCCACACTTCGTTCTTGCCCCACGGGATGTACTGGCTCGAGAGGAACAGTCCGTGGAGAAACAGGTTGGCAGCGCGCCGTGCCGTCATGGGCAGATCGGCGGCGCGCACGTCCCGGTTGGCGTGCTTGTCCGTCGCGTTGATCCACACGCGCAGCTGCTGCGACTCGAGGGCCTCGGGGAGCAGCTGCTTCATCCAGTCACGCTGCGGCATGCCAAACTCGAGCACGTCGTCTGGGATGTACGCGCGGAACTCGACCTGCGTGTTGTACCAGTCGCACTTGGGGATGGGCTTGGGCTCGCGCGGCAGCACGAGGCTGCGTAGCACTGTGTTGGTCGTCGGGTTCCTGGGGGCCGTCTCGGGGATCGAGCGCGCGACGCTCGTCGTGCGGTTGGCGTACTCGGCGTTGGTGACGTTGGACTCGGCCGAGAGGTCGCTCGCGACGATCACGGGCTGCACGGGCAACTCGTGGAACTGCACGTTGAGCGCGTTGAAGCCGTTGCCGATCATGTACCCGAGGCCCATGCTCGCGACGAGCGCAACGACCGCGACCCGGCGGTCGGGCTGGGGGCGCAGCAGGCTCCGCGTGAGGAAGCGCAGCACAAGCACCTGCACGGCGGCCGTCACGAACAGCTCGATGGGCTTGCCGAACATGGCCGCGACGTTACCGGCGTACGAGTTGTACTTGTCGAGCAGCATCGACTGCTCGGTCTGCGATAGCCCGTGCTTGGTGTACCGCGCGAGTTCGTGGCCGCGGTGGAGAAACACGACGAGCGCGATGATCGAGCCGATCGAAACGACCGTGAGCGTGGTCATGCGGCCCGGGCGGATCGCGACTCGTAGCACCAGCGGCGCCGACGCTCGCTCAATTTTCTGTTGCTTCTTGTCGGCTGTCGCGTCCTCACCGGCGACGTCGCTGTCGTCGAGCACGATGGGCGTGAGCTCGCGCGGCGTGAGCCGCTGCAGCGTCATGGGCGGCGGCGGGTGGGGCGCCGTGGCGATTCCTTTCGGAGAGGTGATCGTGGGCATTGTGACGGTGACGCGAAGGAGGAAATCGAAGACTGATCGTTGTGTGGCTGGCTGGACAACGGAACCACGAGTGGATGTGCTCAGCCGGCCCCACAACTGATACCATTGGGATGGACCTTTTTCCTATACTCCTTTCACAAAGCATTACCGAACGGTTCATATCCACGAGCCAAAATTAAAGGATCCAACCACTCTATGAAATGATACCTCTGATCAATAAATGGGTTACCAGCCGATCCGCCTCCTGGCTCACGGTCGTTCGACTGCTTCAACTTGCATACGTACAAATTGTTTGAGGGTTCACCTTCTGGACTCATTTTTCGTCGCGCAAGTCCCATACGACGAATGCGTTCAGTGGCATTGTGAAGGGCAATGCTGATTTGGCGTCTCATTTTAACGGCACGTCAACGGTCCTCCGGGCGCTTCGCGGACGTGGATTTCATGGATGTTAACGGAGTGACGGGATTGGCTCTCATCTACTAGCACAATCGCATCACGACGCACACGCTTTCGAGTCATACGTTTCAACGCAGCGGTTGCCTCAAATTGAGCCAGCGCGGGCCGACTTCCATTGCCAGACACGATCTTGCCCATGCGAGAATCTCAGAAACCACTGCCAAGCGCGACGATATATACCCTAGAGGAAGTTCATGAACTCGTACCGCCGTGTGCGTCGACCGGCAAAAGCAAACACGATTTGGAGCAAATCTAACGGCAGTTTGCGGAGTCGACGGTCGCGATAAACGCCGTTGAAGACACTGAGAAGAGCGAGACGGCAAGGCAGTGACGGAAGGCGGATAGCGTACGGGTTTGGGAGAGTTCGCAACTGCTCTTTCGCATTGGCAAACAGAATCCCCTCGACCACGACGTGCGTCAAGCTTGTGTTGGCTGCCAATGAGGCGAGCAGCGCGTTAAACTCAACGTCAGCTGTGTGATCATCCATCCAGAGCGTCTCAAGGGTCAGGCTCCGGAGCTTGCGCGCGGCTCCGCGGCTCGAATCACCCAGAGCGTCAAGCAGGATAGGCCAACCCGTATCCGATTGGCGCGGAATCGATTTCGCTCTGAGAGCGGAAATCCCACAGCGATTCTGGTCGAACGCCTCCGTGAGATGCGCGTAAAACTGTGGACTTGCATTCGCGACAATCAAAGTGACCAACCGAGGACACCGGGCCACAATGATATCGGCCACTCGACCACTGAGTGCATCTTGAAGCGACGAGACCTCGAGAGTGACCAAGCCAAAACCAATACGGTCTAAGAGCGCATCGAGTGCGCGCAGCGTGTTTGGATCACCTTCGTCGCGGACAGATAACCGGAGTCCGCAGAGCCGGGTGGGGAGATCGGACCATGTCGTTGAGCTCTCAAACTCACTAGCGTCACCACAGCTTAAACCCGGCCAATCGAGATTCTTCAACACCCCAGCGCAAACTTCCAAGACACTTTTCAGAGCATGACACGAAAGATCACGGTCACCGACGGTGATTTTCAGCTTGGACACGCCGACGATTCCCACGAGTTGTGCGACTTGCTGGATGCAAGGCTCAGAGACGTGCAGAGCCTTCCACTCCATGCGGCCGAACCGTGGGGTACGTCGTGCTTGGTCGGATGTGGGGACAAATCCACCAGACCATCCGGCACCTAGTCGCAGTGCGGCAACATCGTCAACGGTGAGATCGCCCATATCCAGCTCAAGTTTGTCCAGTCGAATGGTCGCGTGTGGTGCGAAAAGCGCTGCGCCGATGGCTTCGGCAGCGCGCCGGCGCTCTTCGTCGTCCGTTTCCATGTGGAGCGGCCAAAACAACGTAAGTCTCCGCAGTGTCGGGTTGTTCACGGCAACGAGGCGTAGCAGCGTCGCCAACAATTCCGTTGTCTGGCTCGGCCGACGAATGATTGTGATAGAGTCAATGTTGGGCGGAGTATTGGCCCGCTCGGCCCAGTTGATGAGCCACCGCCACGCGCGCTCGGTCTCCACTGGGGTTGATTGGGTGTGGATTAGTGGTGCTAGTCGCGTGCAGATGCCAGTGTCGACGATCGCGGCGTGGAGCTGCTCGTACTGCGGGGACTGGATCTCGGCCGCCCGGATGATCGGAAGAACCCGTGCGAGCCGAAACTCACCCGTGCCGTCGCGCTCGGCCTCACGGTATCGCGCCATCAGCTTCTGAACGTCCCGCAGCTCCGCGTCGCCATCATCACGAAGCATCCCGAGTGACACGTTGAGTTCCACCGGCACACGGGCCCCGGTACTCGACTGTAGCGCGTCGCGGAGATCAACAAACTCGGCACTGGCGGCCCCATCATCCTGCCACGCGAAGAGCGCGTCGTGGAGAAGCCCAACGCCCGAGCGTGGATCACTCCAGTCGCGACCAACAGAGATGGTCACAATGGGCGTGGTGCTACCACGGCCCACAGCGTCGCACCGCGTACACAGCGCCGGCCCTCGCACACAAAGCGCGTCATCGTCAAACAACGCATTGAATACGATCGGGTCCACATGAGGCGCCGTCGCGAGAAACACGAGCCGAAGCAGTTCGCCCAGCCGGACCACGAGCCGGGCGGCGTCGGCGCGCGCGTCGCTCTGGACGAACAAGTCGGCGCAGTGTGGCGCGATGCCCAACGCGCCACTCACATCGTGGCGATCGCAGCGTCGAACGACTTTGAGATACGCGCCACTGCCGGGCGCGTGGGCACCGAGGGTCTGGCGCCACGCTCGCGCGGCCCGCAGCTGCTGCGCTGTCGTCCCCGCGGCCGAGAGCGTAGCAGAGACCATGGCGTGGCGACGTGAAGGAGAAAGATCGCACACGAACAGCAGAATGAGGAAACTGAAAAGGCGCCACGCCGGACTCGCCAAAACAGGATTTTTTTTGAAAAAGAGAATATTTTCATAAAGGTACGTAACACTAATATAGTAGATGGCCAGTATGAGGGAGACCTTCACATTGGCAATCTACTATATTAGACTTCTGAAGGGACTCACAGCGACCATGCGCAACTTTTTCCGGAGCCCGGAAGCAAAACCCACTGGTCGATGGGGTCTAGTGGTTCTTTCGTCCACTCCTCAGAACATGATGGATCGTGGTCATTTAGGAGAGGTCTAGATGGATATATATTGTGTCTTTCACGCCGCGAATGTGTCGCCACTGCTGATCTCCTGGCTCTGCAGCAGCAAATTCTGGATCTGGAGGTCCTTGACCGTCTTCTGCTTGTACTCGCCCCTCGCGTCGGTCACGCGGCGGTGGAGCAGCAACGATGGAAATTGGCTCTCGTCCAGCATAGCCCGTGCAATCACATGCGGCGACGTGATGTTGGCGAGCGGGTCAGGTTTGTGGGTCACGCGGCCGTAGATGGAGTAAAGCAGCCCACTGAAAAGTGATAAAGCGAGCACGGCGCATCCGCCGAGTGTGAGCAGTGTGTTCTGGAGCGGGGTGGACAGCCACAGGCCGGACTTGTACACGTTGCCCTCGAACTTGAGCGTGAGCTTTCCGTCTGTGACGCCAGCGACTTGGACGTCATCCCAGAGCACTTCCTGGGCAACAGCGTCTTGGAAGAGGAAAAACATGCCGGCCGTGTACGTCGACTGGAGCGTCGTCTCCATGTACATGTGGTTGCTGAGCACATTTCGCACGCGGTCTTCCTGGTACGCGCTGCACTCCTTTGGGCTCGAGGGTTGGTAGTTCAAGTCCCACGTGAAATTCTTGACGTTGTGCGGGAACAAAAAGTCGCCGGCGATGGTGTTGTACTGGAAGTTGTCACCCTCGATTGGCGGCTCGGTGATCTGCACGAGTCGCAGAGGCCGTTGGTTTGCGTTGAACGTCGGATAGATTGGTGTCAAGAGCGGCACTGAAAACCACGAAGCGCCAATAACCGCCACTCGTTGGTCCGACAGGTCCCGCGTCAGCCCCATGCATCCGTCCAAGACGTCCACGTTACAGCTGGCGCGAAACTCGGAAGACAGGTTCTGCAGCTTCCACCCGAGGCGCCCGACCGTGAACGTATAGATCTTGCGTACGTTCGTCGCCCTCGTCACGTTTTTGGGCTCGTTCTCCGTCGGGATACTCACATTCTGCACGAGCGCGTCGGCCACGAGCCGCTTGGCGACGCTCACGAGCAGCATCGACGAACTCGACGTGCGTGTACAGTCGCGCACGCCAAAGTCCTGGGAGTACCAGGTCGAAGATTGGAGCGCCTCGGTGCCGTTGGCATCGAGACACATGGCAAACGCGTGGACCAGCATAGGTGCGTCATAAAGCGTCTTGGACGCGCCCACGAGTGGCCTCGAGCCGTTCTTGTGGAGGAGACACCGTCCGGGCCACGGCAGGCACTGGTACTTGTCCAGATCGAGGTATCGGGTTTCGTTGTTTTTCTCGTCTCTGGACGTCGTGTACAACTCCGGGTCCACGTCGATCTCGAACGTGAGCGCGTCAAACGTGGCCGAACGCGACAGCTCGGTGTGCGAAAGCTCCATGGAAATGTCGGTCGTCGACATGCCGGCGGTACCACCTGCGACGAGCCGGCTCAGGAGCGGACCACTCTCCCGTAGAAACCACTCGCGTTTCGTCTGCTCACTCGCCGAGAGATCAGTGGGTAGCGCGCCCATCAGCACGGCTGTGGATACCTTCCGCTCGGTCGAAGTGCTCTCAGTCGCGTTGGATTCCCACGTTGTGTTGCGGCCCCAGGGCAGGTACTGGCTCGAGAGAAACATGCTATGAAGAAACAGGTTGGCGGCGACGGACGCGTCCATGGGCATGTCTGCGGCCTTGACGTTGGCGTTGGCGTTCTTGTCTGTCGCATTGATCATGACGCGCTGTCGCTTGGACTCGAGGGCCTTGGGTAGCATGTACTCCATCCACTCACGCTGGGGCATGCCGAACTGGAGCACGTCGTCCTGGACAAAGTCCTTGAAATCGGCCGTCTCGCTCGCCAAGTCGCACCAAGGCAAGGTCTTTGGCTCACGCGGTGTCACAAGCGTGCGCAGCACCGTGTTGACCACGGGATTGCTGGTTTGGGACTCGGGGACCGAGTTGTCTACCGTGGTGGCCGCGCTCAAGTACGCAGCCACGCTCGAGTTCTTTGTGTTGGACAGATCCGTCGCAAGGATCACGGGCTGCACTTCCGTGTCGCGCAACTGGACGTTGACCGCGCCAAATCCGTTGCTGATCATGTAGCCGACGCCGGTGCTGAGCGCGAGTGCGAGTAGTCCGAGGCGGCGGTCCGGCTCCGCACGGAGCATTTGAGCCGACAGGAACCGCAGCATGAAGACCTGGACGGCTGCCGTCACAAACAACTCGGTGGGTTTGCCCAGCATCGTCGCAAAGTTGGCGGCGTACGAGTTGTATCGGTCGACCAATTTGTCGAGCTGCTTGGTCGTCTTGCCGGCTTTGTTGAAGTGCAGCACCACGAAGCCCTGGTTGAGGTAGACGATCAGCACCGACAGCGACGTGATAGCCAGCACCGTGAGCACAAACACGCGGAGCGGACGCAGCGCGACCCGCAGCACGAGTGGCGGCTGCAGGGGCTCGGACATGGACCTCCGCTTCTCCGAGTCGTCAGCCTCGCTTGGCGTCGAGGACCGGGTCGACTTGACGCGCTCCATGGCGTGTGCTGGGGCGTGTGAGCGTGGGAAGAATTTGGGGAATGAAGTGCGTCCGCTCCTCTTCCTGGGGGATGGATCTGCTGGCTCTACTGGCTGCTTTTGGCGGCGCCCACTGTGGACAGCGCGCAGCGGAAGATCCACGAGTGAGTTGTTCGACATTCCACTGAAACGCAGCAGCTGATCTCAAGTGAAAAAAATGAGATGGGTACAGAAACCCCTGTGATAAAGCATATAATCATGACACACTTTAAGCAACTGGATACATTGGAAGGGCAATGCGTCCTTTATAAATACATAATGGGTATGCGTTTGGCAGCTCTGAACGGCCACGAAGAGCTCTGGACGCATCCGAGTTTTGAGTCAAGTGGAAAGACGCCACGTCCCACAATCAAGTCCTAAACCAGACAAAGCTAATTGAAGTCCTGTTATGTGGGCCACGCCACGTGGATCTTGAAGCGTCGCTTGGCGATAGTGACGCCTTGCCATCGGCTTCCCAATTCTTTCCTTGGGGCACCGACGCGATGGGGCAGCTCCACGGCAAAGCCGCGTATGTCAAGGCCGCGACGCCCTTCGTCAACGGTGCGTGTGGGAGTGCTCTCGTCAAGCGCAACGTTTTCTGGTCTGACGTCGGCTCGAATATGTGAGACCGTCAGCGTCGGAAAAGGATGTCAACAAGCTCTGGGAGGCCTTCAATGATGTGGCCGAGGGCTTTGGGCTCAACCAGGACGAGACATGCGAGATCGCCCGCAGCCTCATGCCGACGCTCGACATCCACGCCAAGGTCGACATGGACCAGCTCACGGCGCCGTTGTTCACGGCCTTCGACACGGACGAGGTGCGCTTTGGGCGCCGCTGGTCTCTGGGAATAAAAAGTCACGGCTGACTCGCGCTTTGGGTATGTGCTGCTAGAACGGACTCATCGACGCGCTCGAGTTTCTTGGCACGATCGCTGTCATGTCGGCCATGACCATCGAGCAAAAGCTCACTTGTACGTTTTCTCGATCGGAACCCTCTCTTCGTGGCTGACAAACTCCTTTTGTCACTAGTCGTGTACAATTGCTACGACTTCAACGAGAGTGGCCAGATCTCGATTGATGAGCTCACGCTCGCACTGCGCTCGACGCTCACGGGGCTCTGCAAGCTCGCAACGGGCGTGATGTGTCCAACGGAGATCGTACTAGAAGACATGGCACTACACGCGTTCCACAAGGCACAGAAGCATGGTCCCGATGATTTCATCACGCTCCCCGAGTTTCTCAAGTTTGCCGAAACGACGCCAGAGCTGACGTCATGGATCGATTACTTTGATTGTCCAGACGAGCGCCACGTCGACGAGATTGACAAGGACGACAGCGACCTCGAGCTCGAGGATCCAAGTGCTACACGAGTCCACCCGCTCACTCTTGGCGAAGGCAATGAAGACGTGGCACGCAAGCGCGACCCGAGCTTCCCGTTTGACGCCAAGAAGCCGACGTTCAGCACAGATCTCCCCGTGGCGCTCAAGCCCTGGCAGACCGTTGTGTCCAACGCGGCCCCGAGCGCGCCGCCGACGATCAACCCGAACGCGCCGGCCGCGAGCCTGGAGCTCGACTGGATCTACGGTATGAACAGTGACCTGCGCGGCATCGTCAAGTACGTCACGCCGGCCGAGATCGTGTACCCGGCGGGGAGCGTCGCCGTGCTGTACGACGTCATCGAGCACAAGCAGCGGTTCGCGTTCCACCACTCGGACCTCGTGCAGTGTCTAGCGATAAATCCGCTGAACCGCCACATTATCGCGAGCGGCGAGCGTGGGCAGAGCCCCAAGATTGTCGTCTGGTCCACACAGACGCTGGCCGCACCGCTCGCGGTCGTCCGCGGGCTGCATCGCGTAGGCGTGGCCCACTTGGCGTGGATGCCCAACGGCCGCACGCTCGTGAGCGTCGGGCAGGACCCGTTCCATTGTGTCGCCGTGTACCAGTGGGAGCCCGTGGCCTCAGCGGCCTCCAACCCGACGGGTAGTGCCGCCATCGCCTCCATTGAATGGTCCAAGCCCGCGACTCTCATCTTCGCGGACCGCTGCGGGCGCGAGCCCGTCCACGCGTGTGTGGTGACCAGCGCGACCCAGTTTGTCACGGCCGGAAGACGCCACCTCTTCTTCTGGTCGCGCGAGAGCGACGAGCGGTACAACAGCACGCACGCGCTCTTCTACCGACGCCGTGGCGTGCTGGGCCGCAAGGCCAAAGTGCAAACGCTGCTGAGCCTCTGCGCCATGCCCAACGACGCCAACATGGTGCTCGCCGGCACGGCGCGTGGCCAGGTGCTCGTGTTCGAAGGCCGCAACTGCATCAAGGTCATCCACGCGCACGCCGCGTCCGTCAACGTGCTCCAATCATTCCCCGGGGGCATACTCAGCGGCGGCCGCGACGGCAAAGTGCGGCTCTGGAGCAAGCGCATGGAGCCCGGCGCCCAGTTTGACCTCGAGGCGCTCGGCAGCGTGGCGTCGCGCGTACGCAGCCTCGTGGCGTCCCCCGACGGCGGCGCCAAGCTGCTGATCGCGACCTCGGGCGCCGAGGTCTTTGAGATCGCTGCCAGCGACGGCTCGAACCTGCACTTTGGTGCGATGCTGTGCGGCCATTTCGCCTTTGAGCTTCACGGACTGGCGACCCATCCGACCAAGCGCGAGTTCGCGACGTCCGGAGACGACCGCAGCGTGCGCGTGTGGGACATGACCACGCACCGCCAGCTTCGCATGGTGCTGCTCGACGCGCCGTCGCGGACGTGTGCGTACTCGCCCGACGGCGCGCTGCTGGCCGTGGGCCAGGGCGCAGACGACGAGCCGTCGTCCTCTTTCTCGGGCAAGCGGCTCGCGCGGCTCGTCAACGCCAACAAGCAAGGCGCGTTCGCCGTGCTGAGCGAGGCCACGCTCGCGACCAAGTACGAGGCCAAAGACTCGAAAAAGTTTATACGGAACGTCGCGTTCTCGGGCGACGGGCTCACGTTCGCCGTGGGGAGCAACGACGCGTTCATTTACGCGTACAATACGGACGACTGGGCGTCCAAGGGCAAGTGCAAGGCGCGCGACACGAGCGTCGTGCTGACCCATTTTGACTTTTCCACCACGGGCGAATACATCATGGCGAGCGCTGAGAACAAGGGCGAGATGGTCTTCTTTGAGGCCTCGTCGGGCGTCGAGATCACGCGGATCGCGACGCTCAAAGACGTCGAGTGGCTCTCGACCACGTGCCCGTACGGCTGGGCCGTCCAGGGCTGTTGGGCGGCACAGCAGAGCCGATACGTGGACGTGACGGCAGTGGCACGCGCCGCCAATGGCGCCACGGGTCAGCAGGCGCTACTCGCCGCCGGCGATGCGCTGGGTGCGCTGCGGCTCTTCCGGTACCCGTGCGTGTCCCCGCAGGCCGTCGCCCATACGGTCGCGGGCGCGAGCAGCGCGCTCACGCGGGTCTGTTTCACGAGCGACAACGCGTTTGTGCTCGCGACGGCGCGCGACGAGCGGTGCGTGTTCCAGTGGAAAGTCGAGTACGAAGAAGAGGACTTTGCCGGCACGCTGGGCGCCGACGGTGTGACCCCGGCGGGCCCGAGCCCGGGCGCTGTGGCCGAGTTTGAGTACCACGCGACCTCGGACGACGAGCTCGAGATGAGCCACGGCGACGAGCGCTCGCTGTTCGACGAGGCCGCCGCGGCCGGCGACTTTGCGCTCGAGCTGCTCCACCACGAAGCGTCCGGCGACACGGCGGCTGCGGTCGATGCGACACCCGTCAAGCCCTGGGTCGCCAGCGCGATCGCGCCGGCCGACGCGCCCGACGACACGGACCTCGAGCTCTCGACCGTGCCCCACGAGAGCCTCGAGCTCGAGTGGGTGTACGGCTACCGGTGCCACGACGCGCGCAACAACGTGTTCGCGTCGCGCGCCAAGAGCTGGCTCGTGTACCCGGCGGCTCGTGTCGTCGTTGTGCTCGACACGAAGCTCTGGCTGCAGCGCCACTTCAAACAGCACACGGACGAAGTCACGGCACTCGCCGTCCACCTCGGCGCCAAGGCCAAGAAAGGTGGTGGCGGCGGCTCGCGGCCCAACTCAGAGGAGAGCGCAAGCCGGCCCACGACCGGAGCGGATGGCAGCGCCGCAGACGACTCGACGTGGCTCAGCACGGCCGAGGTCGCAGCGTCGGGCCAGATGGGCAAGTTCCCCGTGGTCCACGTGTGGAAACTCGACACGCTCGAGCTGTTGGCGTCTCTGCGCGGCTTCCACCGCCACGGCATCGCCGAGTTGCGCTTCAACGCCTCGGGCAAGCTGCTCGCGAGCGTCGGACTTGACCCACAGAACGCGCTGGCCGTCTACGACTGGCAGAGCGGCGTGTTGGTCGCGAGCGCCACGACGAGCGCCGCGCCCGGCCGCGTGCTGGGCCTCGCGTGGCAGCAACTCGTCGACCCCATCGTCGGTCCGATGCTCTGTACGGTTGGTGTCAAACAGCTCACGTTCTGGCGTCTCTCGGGCCACCATCTCGTCAAGAAGGACGCGCTGTTGGGCAAGAAGGGGCTGATCCAGACGTTTTTGTCGGTCGTGTTTTGCGGCAAAGACGCGATCGTGGGCACCACGAGCGGCGATCTCTACCGGTTCAAAGGCGTCGAACTCGCGAGCATCATCCCAGCGCACCAGCGGAGCGTCGCCGCGCTGTACTGTGTGCCACGCACTCCCTTCCACGTCGTCAGCGGTGGTAAAGATGGCATCGTGAAGCTTTGGAGCTCGGATCTCGAGTGTCTCAGCGAGTTTGGCGAGTTCAACGCGCCCAAGCACGCGATCCGCAGCGTGTTTTGGGACTTTGAGAAGAACCTGCTGGCCGTGGGCACGCGCGGCAGCACGCTCCACCTCGTGTCGTCGCTCGACGGGTCGGCGGTCACGCCCAAGACGCCCGACGGCACGTTCGTCACGGCCATGGACGCGCACTTCCGCAAGGAGCTCCACGGACTCAGCGTCTGTCCGTCCAAAGAGCGGTTCTGCACGGCGGGCGACGACGCGGTGCTGCGCGTGTGGGACATGGCGCGCCACGTCCATATCCTCGCAAAGGAGCTCGAGACCGCGAGCCGCGCGTGCGCGTACTCGTACGACGGCGACTTTATCGCCGTGGGGCTCGGCGGCGGGAACGCGGCCAAGCGCCACAAGAAAGACGGCAGCCTGCTGGTCTTTGAGGACCGCGGCGGCAGCGTCGAGCTCGTGTACGAGACGCGCGACACCAAGCAGTCGGTGAGCGCGGTCACGTTTTCGCCCGACGGCCAGTCGCTCGTGGTCGGCTCGCTCGACAACAGCGTGTACATTTACGACGTGCCCAACAACTACGCCAAGCGCGCCGTGTTCAGCAAGCACAAGAGCTGGATCACGCACCTCGACGTCTCGAGCGACTCACAGTACGTGCGCTCCAACTGCGGCGGCTGCGAACTGCTCTTTGCCGACATCACCACGGGCTCGCACGTCGCGAGCGCGACGGCGCTGCGCAACCAGAAATGGGACACGTGCTCCACGGTCTTCAACTGGTCCAACCAAGGCGCGTGGCCAGCCACGGCCGCGGCCGCGCCGCTCACCATCACGGCCAGCGCCGCGTCGCTGCCGGGCTCGGCCAAGGACGTCGACAAGGCCGTGCTCGCCGTGGGCACGTCGCACGGCCAGATCCACTTGCTCAAGTTCCCGAGCTTCGTCAAAGGCGCCGGCTTCAAGAGCTTTGCCGGCCACCACGGCGCCGTCGCACGACTGGCGTTTTCAGGCCACGGACAAGGTGCCCAGTGTGTGAGCATCGGCCGGGTCGACCGCTGCATCCTTCAGTGGCGCAAGACCCGCGCCAAGGCCGCTGAGGAGCTGTTGGGCGAATCGGTGGGCAATGCGAGCGTCGTCAAAGACCTAGACGACGACCAGGACATTGTGTTCGAAGGACTGTTTGTGCCCGAGGCGTTTGTGAACCTGCCGCCCGTGGAGATCAAGCCGTACTTGAGTGCGATCGTGCCGCCGACCGTGGATCTGCCCGAGCCGTCCGAGGTCGACGGCGACGCCGCCAAGGTCGAATTCGAGCTCGAGCACGTGTTTGGTGTCCGCGCCCACGACGCACGTAACAACGCCACGTACGCTAAAACCAAGCACGTGATATACCACACGGGCTGTCTCGGCGTGCATTACGATCGTCGCACGCACACGCAGCAGTTCTACCGGGGCCACACGCGACCCATCGTGAGTCTCGCTGTGACCAAGGACGGCAGCTTTGTCGCGACCGGCGAGATATGCAGCGAGCACCTCCAGCACGAGCGACCACGGATCCATATCTGGGAGCCGTCCTCGTGCGCTCCCGTGGCGGTGCTCAGCGCGTTCCACACCAAAGCCGTGAGCTACCTGGCCTTCAACCCAACGCACCGCCTGCTCGCGTCCGTGGGCCAGGACGAGTTCCACTCGCTGGCCGTGTACAGCTCCGCGAGCGCGCTCTGGTTCGACGGCGCGCTGCTCGCGAGCGCCAAGACCACACGGCAGCACGTCTATTTCGTGACCTTCGTGGACGACGTGACGTCCCAGTTCCAGGTCGTCACGGGTGGCCACCACCACGTGACGTTCTGGAAGCTCGACGCACCGAGCCTCGTGGCCACGAGCGGCGTGTTTGGCGCCAAGGCGCAGGCACAGCCCGTGCTCTGCGGCGGCTCGATCGGCGCGCTCGTGGTCACGGGCTGCCTCACGGGCCACGTGTACGTGTGGGAGTCGGGTGTCGTGACGCGCGCGCTGCCGGCCCACGACGAGGCCGTGTACGCGCTCCACACGACGCCACAGGGCTGTGTGACCGGCGGCCGCGACGGTAAAGTCAAAGTCTGGTCCAAGACGATCGCGCCGCTCGCCGAGTTCAACCTGCTTGACGCCAAGCCGGCCGTGCAGCACGCCGCTGTGCGGTCCGTGTGCTGGGACGTGGCCGAGGACCGCGTGTTGATTGGCACCAAGGGCGGCGAGCTGCTCGAGCTCTCGCGGCTCACGAACGAGACGAGCCTCGTGACCGAGAGCCATTTTGACCACGGCGAACTCGTGGCGCTGAGCGCGCACCCTCTCCGCGGTGAGCTCGTGGCGACCGCGGGGGAGGACCAAACCGTGCGTGTGTGGGACCTTGCGGCGCGCGAAGTGCTCGTCAAGCTGACGCTCGACGGCGCGCTGCGCAGCCTCGCGTACGCGCCCGACGGCAAGACCCTCGCCGTGGGCTTTGGCAGTGGCCCACAGCGCGCGGCCGCGACCAAGGGGCTCGCGACCAAAGACGGCGCGTTCGTCGTGCTCGACGCGGTCACGCTCGAGATTCTCCACGAGGGCCGCGACGCCAAGCAGAGCATCCTGGCCATGGCGTTCTCGCCCGACCTCACGCTGCTCGCGCTGGGCTGCGCTGACCACTGTGTGTACATGTACTCGACGCTGGACAACTACTCGCTGCGGTTCAAGTTCAACAAGGTCAACGGCCGCGTGCTGCACCTCGACTTTGCCGCCGACAGCAGCGCGCTGCGGCTCAACAGCGACGCGTTTGAACTGCTTTACGTGTCGACGCTCGACGGCAGCGCCGTCACGACGCCCTCGAGCCTCAAAGACACGGCGTGGGCGAGCCACTCGTGCGTGTTCACGTGGACGTCGCAGGGGATCTGGGACGTGGCGCGGGAGGACGAGTACTTTCACGCGGTCGCCAAGGCACACACCAAGGCGCTGCTCGCGAGCGCGAGCAACACGGGCCAGGTGCGCGTGTACAACTACCCGTGTCTGTCCAAACACACGGAGCAGCACGTGCTGCGTGGCCACGCGCTCAACGTGAGCGGCGTCGCGTTCACGAGCGACGACACGAGGCTCGTGAGCATCGGCGCGGCGGACAAGAGCCTGCTCGTGTGGAAGCTCGTGCCAAGCGCCGCCGCCAAGTCGACGGCACCCGACGGGACCAGCCAGAGGTAAACGCTTTCGTAGTAGAGAAAAACACACCACGTTTCATTTCGTTATAGTTGGTTCGTCACGACCACGATCGCTGCAGCCACACGGAGAGGCGAGGCTTCGCTCTAGCGGGCGCAGCGGCACTGGCGGCCCAAGTTGCAGCGCATGTGGCAGGCCATGGCCCAGAGGTTACAGTCCGTGTTGCCGGCGTCACCCCAGGACTCGGCCTTTTCCTGGCACCCGATGTTGCAGTCGTTTCACTCCCAACAAAAGCCCTGCGTGGCCGTGGGTGCGAGGCCGACGACCGCGACCAGCGCGGCGGCGGCAACGTGGAGGAGCTTCATCGTGGACAGTCGATTTGGCTTTGTGTTTGGTCGAGGGCGAATCGAAGAGTGAGGCCATGGCCGTGTGGCAGCCGCCCTCGACACGATCAGACCAAACACCACGACGGGGCACGAACAGGAGGTGAAGAACACGCAGCTCGTTTGCCCACGAACGGCTTTGTTGTGGGCCTACTCTACAGCAATCGCCCGTAAATCAAACTCATGAGGCCAGCGCGTGGGTGGCAGGATACACCTCTGCGTTTGCTCGATGTCTCGGTCCAGACTAAAACGAAGCTTTCCAATCGGCAGCTCGGATTCTCAATTAAGCACGACCCTGTCCCTTGGGTTCACCTTAGTATCTGCGTCCAGGTTTCCAGACAGACAGTCACGCGCCTGCTTCTCGAAGAGCTGCGATCGCGCTTGGGTTCACAAGCTTGACTAATCGAAGGGTTTTAATCGGAACATGGAGATTCCTTCGTTCTTGTGTCTGGAGCTGATTTGGGTGCGTACCACGGCCACGAGGCTGTGGCTCGCAAAGCTCTCGCGAACCCACGGTCGTCGTTGGGTTCCGTTCTTAGATCCCCACAGTTAGCCAGTGGTCCATCTCCACGTCGGTCTGGCTGGGGAGAAACAACTCAAACTGGGATCGAAGGCAACCCAGCGATACTTCGTCGCGATCATTGTCACTGCTTCATCATCGTGCGGGTGATACACAGACAAAACCTCACGCAACCAGGCTAGACGCCTGCCACGCAGCCTCATCAAGAGAGGCAGACTGAGAACGGAACCGAGAGAATCGATCGAAGGAAAAACACACAATGAAATGGCGCATTGTATTCCAAACAGAGCCCCACAGAAGCATTGACTACACATAAACATGATCGAGCGGCGTCGGCCTCCGGAGTGGCGCAACCACCTACTGGCGGGTGGCGTTGGCCGACGATTCCCAGGCATTCAGGTCGTTGAACGAGTACTCGTCCGCGTCGTACGAGCGCTTCTTGGTGCTGCTGCTGCTGCCGCCGCTACCACCGAGCGGGATACAGTTCTTGTACGACTGCCAGCGCTTGCCGCCGTCCTGGAGGCCGAGCCAGTAGAAGCGAAGCATGCACGAGCCTTTGCAGCTCGAAAAGTCGACCTTGAACGACGTGGCCGAGCCAAACTTCTTCTCACAATCGTCGTCGTGGAACGCGAGCGTGTTGTCAAACCAGATCTCGCAC